>JAHHFQ010000025.1:0-35773 GCA_018831715.1 Matsumurasca onukii | reverse complement strand
GTAAGGCCCTCCTCTATCAGCATGCAAAATTTCAAATTTTTGCTACAGCTCAAACGGCCAATAATTAACAATTAACATTTAAGCCCGGCTTAAATATTCAACCGCCTAAATCTCAAGACCCTGGACCGATCTTAACAAAACTTGTACCTACATGTAGGTAAGGCCCTCCCCCTATCAGCATGCAAAATTTCAAATTTTTGCTACAGCTCAAACGGCCAATACTTAACACCAACATTTAAGCCCGGCTTAAATATTCAACCGCCTAAATCTCAAGACCCCGTGGACCGAACAAAACTGTACCTACATGTGTAAGGTCTCCTCTATCAGCATGCAAAATTTCAAATTTTTTTGCTACAGCTCAAACGGCCAATAATTAACAATTAACATTTAAGCCCGGCTTAAATATTCAACCGCCTAAATCTCAAGACCTGTGGACCGATCTTAACAAAACTTGTACCTACATAAGGCTCCTCCTCTATCAGCATGCAAAAAATTTCAAATTTTGCTACAGCTCAAACGGCCAATATTATCATTAACATTTAAGCCCGGCTTAAATATTCAACCGCCTAAATCTCAAGACCCCGTGGACCGATCTTAACAAAACTTGTACCTACATGTAGGTAAGGCCCTCTCTATCAGCATGCAAAATTTCAAATTTTGCTACAGCTCAAACGGCCAATACTCATATTAACATTTAAGCCCGGCTTAAATATTCAACCGCCTAAATCTCAAGACCCCGTGGACCGATCTTAACAAAACTTGTACCTACATGTAGGTAAGGCCCTCCTCTATCAGCATGCAAAATTTCAAATTTTGCTACAGCTCAAACGGCCATAATTATCAATTAACATTTAAGCCCGGCTTAAATATTCAACCGCCTAAATCTCAAGACCCCGTGGACCGATCTTAACAAAACTTCACCCTACATGTGGCTTCTATCAGCATGCAAAATTTCAAATTTTTGCTACAGCTCAAACGGCCAATTAACAATTAACATTTAAGCCCGGCTTAAATATTCAACCGCCTAAATCTCAAGACCCCGTGGACCGATCTTAACAAAACTTGTACCTACATGTAGGTAAGGCCCTCCTCTATCAGCATGCAAAATTTCAAATTTTTGCTACAGCTCAAACGGCCAATTACTCAATTAACATTTAAGCCCGGCTTAAATATTCAACCGCCTAAATCTCAAGACCCTGTGGACCGATCTTAACAAAACTTGTACCCACATGTAGGTAAGGCCCTCCTATCAGCATGCAAAATTTCAAATTTTGCTACAGCTCAAACGGCCAATAATAAATATTAACATTTAAGCCCGGCTTAAATATTCAACCGCCTAAATCTCAAGACCCCTGGACCGATCTTAACAAAACTTGTACCTACATTAGGTAAGGCCCTCAGCATGCAAAATTTCAATTTTTGCTACAGCTCAAACGGCCAATAATTAACAATTAACATTTAAGCCCGGCTTAAATATTCAACCGCCTAAATCTCAAGACCCCGTGGACCGATCTTAACAAAACTTGTACCTACATGTAGGTTCCCTCTATCAGCATGCAAAATTTCAAATTTTTGCTACAGCTCAAACGGCCAATTAACAATTAACATTTAAGCCCGGCTTAAATATTCAACCGCCTAAATCTCAAGACCCTGTGGACCGATCTTAACAAAACTTGTACCTACATGTAGGTAGGTCTTCTATCAGCATGCAAAATTTCAAATTTTGCTACAGCTCAAACGGCCAATAATTACAATAACAATTAACATTTAAGCCCGGCTTAAATATTCAACCGCCTAAATCTCAAGACCGTGGACCGATCTTAACAAAACTTGTACCTACATGTAGGTAAGGCCTCCTCTCTATCAGCATGCAAAATTTCAAATTTTTGCTACAGCTCAAACGGCCAATACTAATAATTAACATTTAAGCCCGGCTTAAATATTCAACCGCCTAAATCTCAAGACCCCGTGGACCGATCTTAACAAAACTTGTACCTACATGTAGGTAAGGTCCTCTATCAGCATGCAAAATTTCAAATTTTGCTACAGCTCAAACGGCCAATAATTAATAATTAACATTTAAGCCCGGCTTAAATATTCAACCGCCTAAATCTCAAGACCCCGTGGACCGATCTAACAAAACTTGTACCTACATGTAGGTAAGGCCTCTATCAGCATGCAAAATTTCAAATTTTTTCTACAGCTCAAACGGCTAATACTATCACTAACATTTAAGCCCGGCTTAAATATTCAACCGCCTAAATCTCAAGACCCCGTGGACCGATCTTAACAAAACTTGTACCTACATGTGGTAAGGCTCTCCTCTATCAGCATGCATTTTCATTTTTGCTACAGCTCAAACGGCCAATAATTAACAATTAACATTTAAGCCTCGGCTTAAATATTCAACCGCCTAAATCTCAAGACCCTCGTGGACCGATCTTAACAAAACTTGTACCTACATGGTAAGGCCCTCCTCTATCAGCATGCAAAATTTCAAATTTTGCTACAGCTCAAACGGCCAATACTAACATTAACATTTAAGCCCGGCTTAAATATTCAACCGCCTAAATCTCAAGACCCTGTGGACCGATCTTAACAAAACTTGTACCTACATGTAAGGCTCCTCATCAGCATGCAAAATTTCAAATTTTGCTACAGCTCAAACGGCCAATACTATCAATTAACATTTAAGCCCGGCTTAAATATTCAACCGCCTAAATCTCAAGACCCCGTGGACCGATCTTAACAAAACTTGTACCTTACATGTAGGTAAGGCCTCTATCAGCATGCAAAATTTCAAATTTTGCTACAGCTCAAACGGCCAATACTAATACTAACATTTAAGCCCGGCTTAAATATTCAACCGCTAAATCTCAAGACCCGTGGACCGATCTTAACAAAACTTGTACCTACATGTAGGTAAGGCCCTCCTCTATCAGCATGCAAAATTTCAAATTTTGCTACAGCTCAAACGGCCAATTAACATTTAAGCCCGGCTTAAATATTCAACCGCCTAAATCTCAAGACCCTGTGGACCGATCTTAACAAAACTTGTACCTACATGTAGGTAAGGCCCTCCTATCAGCATGCAAAATTTCAAATTTTTGCTACAGCTCAAACGGCTAATATCAATTAACATTTAAGCCCGGCTTAAATATTCAACCGCTAAATCTCAAGACCCTGTACCGATCTTAACAAAACTTGTACCTACATGTGGTAAGGCTCCTCCTCTATCAGCATGCAAAATTTCAAATTTTTGCTACAGCTCAAACGGCCAATAATAAACATTAACATTTAAGCCCGGCTTAAATATTCAACCGCCTAAATCTCAAGACCCTGTGGACCGATCTTAACAAAACTTGTACTACATGTAGGTAAGGCCTCCTCTATCAGCATGCAAAATTTCAAATTTTTGCTACAGCTCAAACGGCCAATAATATCACTAACATTTAAGCCCGGTTATTCAACCGCCTAAATCTCAAGACCCTGTGGACCGATCTTAACAAAACTTGTACCTACATGTAAGCCCTCCTCTATCAGTTTCAAATTTTGCTCTCAAACGGCCAATAATTAACATTTAAGCCCGGCTTAAATATTCAACCGCCTAAATCTCAAGACCCCCGGACCGATCTTAACAAAACTTGTACCTACATGTAGGTCTTCCTCTATCAGCATGCAAAATTTCAAATTTTGCTACAGCTCAAACGGCTAATAATACTTAACATTTAAGCCCGGCTTAAATATTCAACCGCCTAAATCTCAAGACCCTGTGGACCGATCTTAACAAAACTTGTACCTACATGTAGGTAAGGCCCTCCTCTATCAGCATGCAAAATTTCAAATTTTGCTACAGCTCAAACGGCCAATACTAACAATTAACATTTAAGCCCGGCTTAAATATTCAACCGCCTAAATCTCAAGACCCCGTGGACCGATCTTAACAAAACTTGTACTTACATGTAGGTAAGGCCCCTATCAGCATGCAAAATTTCAAATTTTGCTACAGCTCAAACGGCCAATACTAATAATTAACATTTAAGCCCGGCTTAAATATTCAACCGCCTAAATCTCAAGACCCCGTGGACCGATCTTAACAAAACTTGTACCTACATGTAGGTAAGGCCCTCCTCTATCAGCATGCAAAATTTCAAATTTTTGCTACAGCTCAAACGGCCAATAATTAACAATTAACATTTAAGCCCGGCTTAAATATTCAACCGCCTAAATCTCAAGACCCCGTGGACCGATCTTAACAAAACTTGTACCTACATGTAGGTAAGGCCCTCCTCTATCAGCATGCAAAATTTCAAATTTTTGCAGCTCAAACGGCCAATAATTAACAATTAACATTTAAGCCCGGCTTAAATATTCAACCGCCTAAATCTCAAGACCCTGGACCGATCTTAACAAAACTTGTACCTACATGTAAGGCCCTCCTCTATCAGCATGCAAAATTTCAAATTTTGCTACAGCTCAAACGGCCAATAATTACAACTAACATTTAAGCCCGGCTTAAATATTCAACCGCCTAAATCTCAAGACCCCGTGGACCGATCTTAACAAAACTTGTACCTACATGTAGGTAAGGCCCTCCTCATCAGCATGCAAAATTTCAAATTTTGCTACAGCTCAAACGGCCAATAATTAACAATTAACATTTAAGCCCGGCTTAAATATTCAACCGCCTAAATCTCAAGACCCCGTGGACCGATCTTAACAAAACTTGTACCTACATGTAGGTAAGGCCCTCCTCATCAGCATGCAAAATTTCAAATTTTGCTACAGCTCAAACGGCCAATAATAACAATTAACATTTAAGCCCGGCTTAAATATTCAACCGCCTAAATCTCAAGACCCCGTGGACCGATCTTAAAAAACTTGTACCTACATGTAGGTAAGGCCCTCCTCTATCAGCATGCAAAATTTCAAATTTTTGCTACAGCTCAAACGGCTAATAATTAACATTTAAGCCCGGCTTAAATATTCAACCGCCTAAATCTCAAGACCCCGTGGACCGATCTTAACAAAACTTGTACCTACATGTAGGTAAGGCTCTCTATCAGCATGCAAAATTTCAAATTTTTGCTACAGCTCAAACGGCCAATAATTAACATTTAAGCCCGGCTTAAATATTCAACCGCCTAAATCTCAAGACCCCGTGGACCGATCTTAACAAAACTTGTACCTACATGTGGTAAGGCCTCCTCTATCAGCATGCAAAATTTCAAATTTTGCTACAGCTCAAACGGCCAATACTAACAATTAACATTTAAGCCCGGCTTAAATATTCAACCGCCTAAATCTCAAGACCCCGTGGACCGATCTTAACAAAACTTGTACCTACATGTAGGTAAGGCCCTCCTCTATCAGCATGCAAAATTTCAAATTTTTGCTACAGCTCAAACGGCCATAAACAATTAACATTTAAGCCCGGCTTAAATATTCAACCGCCTAAATCTCAAGACCCCGTGGACCGATCTTAACAAAACTTGTACCTACATGTAGGTAAGGCCCTCCTCTATCAGCATGCAAAATTTCAAATTTTGCTACAGCTCAAACGGCCAATAATTAACAATAACATTTAAGCCCGGCTTAAATATTCAACCGCCTAAATCTCAAGACCCCGTGGACCGATCTTAACAAAACTTGTACCTACATGTAGGTAAGGCCCTCTCAAAATTTCAAATTTTGCTACAGCTCAAACGGCCAATAATTAACAATTAACATTTAAGCCCGGCTTAAATATTCAACCGCCTAAATCTCAAGACCTCGTGGACCGATCTTAACAAAACTTGTACCTACATGTAGGTAAGGCTCTTATCATCGCATGCAAAATTTCAAATTTTGCTACAGCTCAAACGGCCATTATTATCAATTAACATTTAAGCCCGGCTTAAATATTCAACCGCCTAAATCTCAAGACCCCGTGGACCGATCTTAACAAAACTTGTAAATTGCTACATGGTAAGGCCCTCTATCAGCATGCAAAATTTCAAATTTTGCTACAGCTCAAACGGCCAATAATTAACAATTAACATTTAAGCCCGGCTTAAATATTCAACCGCCTAAATCTCAAGACCCCGTGGACCGATCTTAACAAAACTTGTACCCACATGTAGGTAAGGCCCTCCTCTATCAGCATGCAAAATTTCAAATTTTGCTACAGCTCAAACGGTACAATAATTAATAATTAACATTTAAGCCCGGCTTAAATATTCAACCGCCTAAATCTCAAGACCCCGTGGACCGATCTTAACAAAACTTGTACCTACATGTAGGTAAGGCCCTCCTCTATCAGCATGCAAAATTTCAAATTTTGCTACAGCTCAAACGGCTAATAATTAACAATTAACATTTAAGCCCGGCTTAAATATTCAACCGCCTAAATCTCAAGACCCCGTGGACCGATCTTAACAAAACTTGTACCTACATGTAGGTAAGGCCCTCCTCTATCAGCATGCAAAATTTCAATTTGCTACAGCTCAAACGGCCAATAATAACAATTAACATTTAAGCCCGGCTTAAATATTCAACCGCCTAAATCTCAAGACCCCGTGGACCGATCTTAACAAAACTTGTACCTACATGTGGTAAGGCCCTCCTCTATCAGCATGCAAAATTTCAAATTTTACAGCTCAAACGGCCAATAATTAACAATTTACATTTAAGCCCGGCTTAAATATTCAACCGCCTAAATCTCAAGACCCCGTGGACCGATCTTAACAAAACTTGTACCTACATGTAAGGCCCTATCAGCATGCAAAATTTCAAATTTTGCTACAGCTCAAACGCTAATAATAATACAATTAACATTTAAGCCCGGCTTAAATATTCAACCGCCTAAATCTCAAGACCCCGTGGACCGATCTTAACAAAACTTGTACCTACATGTAAGGCTCCTCCTCTATCAGCATGCAAAATTTCAAATTTTTGCTACAGCTCAAACGGCCAATAATTAACAATTAACATTTAAGCCCGGCTTAAATATTCAACCGCCTAAATCTCAAGACCCCGTGGACCGATCTTAACAAAACTTGTACCTACATGTAGGTAAGGCCCTCCTCTATCAGCATGCAAAATTTCAAATTTTGCTACAGCTCAAACGGCCAATAATTAACAATTAACATTTAAGCCCGGCTTAAATATTCAACCGCCTAAATCTCAAGACCCCGTGGACCGATCTTAACAAAACTTGTACCATGTAGGTAAGGCCCTCCTCTATCAGCATGCAAAATTTCAAATTTTTGCTACAGCTCAAACTGGCCAATACTAACAATTAACATTTAAGCCCGGCTTAAATATTCAACCGCCTAAATCTCAAGACCCCGTGGACCGATCTTAACAAAAACTTGTACCTACATGGTAAGGCCCTCCTATCATCAGCATGCAAAATTTCAAATTTTTCTACAGCTCAAACGGCCAATACTAATAATTAACATTTAAGCCCGGCTTAAATATTCAACCGCCTAAATCTCAAGACCCTGTGGACCGATCTTAACAAAACTCAGTACATATGTAGGTAAGGCTCCCCTATCAGCATGCAAAATTTCAAATTTTGCTACAGCTCAAACGGCATACTAACATTAACATTTAAGCCCGGCTTAAATATTCAACCGCCTAAATCTCAAGACCCCGTGGACCGATCTTAACAAAACTTTACCTACATGTAAGGCTCCTCTATCAGCATGCAAAATTTCAAATTTTGCTACAGCTCAAACGGCCAATACTAACAATTAACATTTAAGCCCGGCTTAAATATTCAACCGCCTAAATCTCAAGACCGTGGACCGATCTTAACAAAACTTGTACCTACATGTAAGGCCCTCCTCTATCAGCATGCAAAATTTCAAATTTTTGCTACAGCTCAAACGGCCAATATTAACAATTAACATTTAAGCCCGGCTTAAATATTCAACCGCCTAAATCTCAAGACCCCGTGGACCGATCTTAACAAAACTTGTACCTACGTAGGTAAGGCCCTCCCCTATCAGCATGCAAAATTTCAAATTTTGCTACAGCTCAAACGGCTAATACTTTCAATTAACATTTAAGCCCGGCTTAAATATTCAACCGCCTAAATCTCAAGACCTGTGGACCGATCTTAACAAAACTTGTACCTACATAAGGCTCCCTCTAATCAGCATGCAAAATTTCAAATTTTACAGCTCAAACGGCTAATACTAATACTAACATTTAAGCCCGGCTTAAATATTCAACCGCCTAAATTCAAGACCCCGTGGACCGATCTTAACAAAACTTGTACCTATGTAGGTAAGGCCTCCTCTATCAGCATGCAAAATTTCAAATTTTTGCTACAGCTCAAACGGCCAATAATTCATATTAACATTTAAGCCCGGCTTAAATATTCAACCGCCTAAATCTCAAGACCCCTGGACCGATCTTAACAAAACTTGTACCTACATGTAGGCCTCCCTATCAGCAGCATGCAAAATTTCAAATTTTGCTACAGCTCAAACGGCTAATAATAAACAATTAACATTTAAGCCCGGCTTAAATATTCAACCGCCTAAATCTCAAGACCCTGTGGACCGATCTTAACAAAACTTGTACCTACATGTAGGTAAGGCCCTCCTCTATCAGCATGCAAAATTTCAAATTTTTGCTACAGCTCAAACGGCCAATATCATTAACATTTAAGCCCGGCTTAAATATTCAACCGCCTAAATCTCAAGACCCGTGACCGATCTTAACAAAACTTGTACCTACATGTAGGTAAGGCTCCTCTATCAGCATGCAAAATTTCAAATTTTGCTACAGCTCAAACGGCCAATAATAACAATTAACATTTAAGCCCGGCTTAAATATTCAACCGCCTAAATCTCAAGACCCCGTGGACCGATCTTAACAAAACTTGTACCTACATGTAGGTAAGGCCCTCTATCAGCATGCAAAATTTCAAATTTTGCTACAGCTCGGCCAATAATAACAATTAACATTTAAGCCCGGCTTAAATATTCAACCGCCTAAATCTCAAGACCCCGTGGACCGATCTTAACAAAACTTGTACCTACATGTAGGTAATCTCCTCTATCAGCATGCAAAATTTCAAATTTTTGCTACAGCTCAAACGGCCAATAATTAATAATTAACATTTAAGCCCGGCTTAAATATTCAACCGCCTAAATCTCAAGACCCCGTGGACCGATCTTAACAAAACTTGTACCTACATGTGGTAAGGCCCTCCTATCAGCATGCAAAATTTCAAATTTTGCTACAGCTCAAACGGCCAATATTAATAATTAATATTTAAGCCCGGCTTAAATATTCAACCGCCTAAATCTCAAGACCCGTGGACCGATCTTAACAAAACTTGTACCTACAGGTAAGGCCCTCCTCTCATCAGCATGCAAAATTTCAAATTTTGCTACAGCTCAAACGGCCAATACTAATACTAACATTTAAGCCCGGCTTAAATATTCAACCGCCTAAATCTCAAGACCCCGTGGACCGATCTTAACAAAACTTGTACCTACATGTAGGTAAGGCCCTCCTATCAGCATGTAAAATTTCAAATTTTTACTACAGCTCAAACGGCTATTAACAATTACATTTAAGCCTGCTTAAATATTCAACCGCCTAAATCTCAAGACCCCGTGGACCGATCTTAACAAAACTTGTACCTACATGTAAGGTCCTCCTCTATCAGCAGCATGCAAAATTTCAAATTTTACAGCTCAAACGGCCAATAATAATACTAACATTTAAGCCCGGCTTAAATATTCAACCGCCTAAATCTCAAGACCCCGTGGACCGATCTTAACAAAACTTGTACCTACATGTAGGTAAGGCCTCTCCTCTATCAGCATGTATTTCAAATTTTGCTACAGCTCCTCAAACGGTAATCAATAATTAACATTTAAGCCCGGCTTAAATATTCAACCGCCTAAATCTCAAGACCCGTGGACCGATCTTAAAAAACTTGTACCTACACATGGTAAGGTCTCCTCATCAGCATGCAAAATTTCAAATTTTGCTACAGCTCAAACGGCCAATATTAACAATTAACATTTAAGCCCGGCTTAAATATTCAACCGCCTAAATCTCAAGACCCCGTGGACCGATCTTAACAAAACTTGTACCCACATGTAGGTAAGGCCCTCTATCAGCATGCAAAATTTCAAATTTTGCTACAGCTCAAACGGCCAATAATTAACAATTAACATTTAAGCCCGGCTTAAATATTCAACCGCCTAAATCTCAAGACCCGTGGACCGATCTTAACAAACTTGTACCTACATGTAGGTAAGGCCCTCCTATCAGCATGCAAAATTTCAAATTTTGCTACAGCTCAAACGGCCAATATTCACAACTAACATTTAAGCCCGGCTTAAATATTCAACCGCCTAAATCTCAAGACCCCGTGGACCGATCTTAACAAAACTTGTACCTACATGTAGGTAAGGCCTCCTCTATCAGCATGCAAAATTTCAAATTTTGCTACAGCTCAAACGGCCAATAATTAATTAACATTTAAGCCCGGCTTAAATATTCAACCGCCTAAATCTCAAGACCCCGTGGACCGATCTTAACAAAACTTGTACCTGTATGGTAAGGCTCTTCATCAGCATGCAAAATTTCAAATTTTGCTACAGCTCAAACGGCCAATAATTAACAATTAACATTTAAGCCCGGCTTAAATATTCAACCGCCTAAATCTCAAGACCCCGTGGACCGATTTAACAAAAACTTGTACCTACATGTAGGTAGGCCCTCCTCTATCAGCATGCAAAATTTCAAATTTTGCTACAGCTCAACGGCCAATAATCAATTAACATTTAAGCCCGGCTTAAATATTCAACCGCCTAAATCTCAAGACCCCGTGGACCGATCTTAACAAAACTTGTACCTACATGTAGGTAAGGCCCTCCTCTATCAGCATGCAAAATTTCAAATTTTTGCTACAGCTCAAACGGCCAATAATTAACAATTAACATTTAAGCCCGGCTTAAATATTCAACCGCCTAAATCTCAAGACCCCGTGGACCGATCTTAACAAAACTTGTACCTACATGTAGGTAAGGTCTCCTCTATCAGCATGCAAAATTTCAAATTTTTGCTACAGCTCAAACGGCCAATAATTAACAATTAACATTTAAGCCCGGCTTAAATATTCAACCGCCTAAATCTCAAGACCCCGTGGACCGATCTTAACAAAACTTGTACCTACATGTAGGTAAGGTCCTCCTCTCATCAGCATGCAAAATTTCAAATTTTGCTACAGCTCAAACGGCCAATACTAACAATTAACATTTAAGCCCGGCTTAATATTCAACCGCCTAAATCTCAAGACCCCTGTGACCGATCTTAACAAAACTTGTACCTACATGTAGGTAAGGCCTCCCTTCAGCATGCAAAATTTCAAATTTTGCTACAGCTCAAACGGCCAATAACTAACAATTAACATTTAAGCCCGGCTTAAATATTCAACCGCCTAAATCTCAAGACCCCGTGGACCGATCTTAACAAAACTTGTACCTACATGTAGGTAAGGCCCTCCTCTATCAGCATGCAAAATTTCAAATTTTACAGCTCAAACGGCCAATATTAACAATTAACATTTAAGCCCGGCTTAAATATTCAACCGCCTAAATCTCAAGACCCCGTGGACCGATCTTAACAAAACTTGTACCTACATGTAGGTAAGGCCCTCCTCTATCAGCATGCAAAATTTCAAATTTTTGCTACAGCTCAAACGGCCAATAATTAACAATTAACATTTAAGCCCGGCTTAAATATTCAACCGCCTAAATCTCAAGACCCCGTGGACCGATCTTAACAAAACTTGTACCTACATGTAGGTAAGGCCCTCCTCTATCAGCATGCAAAATTTCAAATTTTGCTACAGCTCAAACGGCCAATAATAAATATTAACATTTAAGCCCGGCTTAAATATTCAACCGCCTAAATCTCAAGACCCCGTGGACCGATCTTAACAAAACTTGTACCTACATGTAGGTAAGGCCCTCCTCTATCAGCATGCAAAATTTCAAATTTTGCTACAGCTCAAACGGCCAATACTTAATATTAACATTTAAGCCCGGCTTAAATATTCAACCGCCTAAATCTCAAGACCCCGTGGACCGATCTTAACAAAACTTGTACCTACATGTAAGGCCCTCCTCTATCAGCATGCAAAATTTCAAATTTTTGCTACAGCTCAAACGGCCAATACTAACAATTAACATTTAAGCCCGGCTTAAATATTCAACCGCCTAAATCTCAAGACCGTGGACCGATCTTAACAAAACTTGTACCTACATGTAGGTAAGGCCCTCCTCTATCAGCATGCAAAATTTCAATTTTTGCTACAGCTCAAACGGCCAATAATTAACAATTAACATTTAAGCCCGGCTTAAATATTCAACCGCCTAAATCTCAAGACCCCGTGGACCGATCTTAACAAAACTTGTACCTACATGTAAGGTCCCTCCTCTATCAGCATGCAAAATTTCAAATTTTGCTACAGCTCAAACGGCCTATACTAACAATTAACATTTAAGCCCGGCTTAAATATTCAACCGCCTAAATCTCAAGACCCCGTGGACCGATCTTAACAAAACTTGTACCTACATGTAGGTAAGGCCTCCTCTATCAGCATGCAAAATTTCAAATTTTTGCTACAGCTCAAACGGCCAATAATTAACATTAACATTTAAGCCCGGCTTAAATATTCAACCGCCTAAATCTCAAGACCCCGTGGACCGATCTTAACAAAACTTGTACCTACATGTAGGTAAGGCCCTCCCTCAGCATGCAAAATTTCAAATTTTGCTACAGCTCAAACGGCCAATACTTAACAATTAACATTTAAGCCCGGCTTAAATATTCAACCGCCTAAATCTCAAGACCCCGTGGACCGATCTTAACAAAACTTGTACCTACATGTAAGGCCCTCTCTATCAGCATGCAAAATTTCAAATTTTTGCTACAGCTCAAACGGCCAATATTAACAATTAACATTTAAGCCCGGCTTAAATATTCAACCGCCTAAATCTCAAGACCCCGTGGACCGATCTTAACAAAACTTGTACCTACATGTAGGTAAGGCCTCCTCTATCAGCATGCAAAATTTCAAATTTTTGCTACAGCTCAAACGGCCAATACTCAATAATTAACATTTAAGCCCGGCTTAAATATTCAACCGCCTAAATCTCAAGACCCGTGGACCGATCTTAACAAAACTTGTACCTACATAGGTAAGGCCCTCCTCTATCAGCATGCAAAATTTCAAATTTTACAGCTCAAACGGCCAATAATTAACAATTAACATTTAAGCCCGGCTTAAATATTCAACCGCCTAAATCTCAAGACCCCGTGGACCGATCTTAACAAAACTTGTACCTACATGTAGGTAAGGCCCTCCTCTATCAGCATGCAAAATTTCAAATTTTGCTACAGCTCAAACGGCCAATATTATCAATTAACATTTAAGCCCGGCTTAAATATTCAACCGCCTAAATCTCAAGACCCCGTGGACCGATCTTAACAAAACTTGTACCTACATGTAGGTAAGGCCTCCTCTATCAGCATGCAAAATTTCAAATTTTTGCTACAGCTCAAACGGCCAATAATTAACAATTAACATTTAAGCCCGGCTTAAATATTCAACCGCCTAAATCTCAAGACCCCGTGGACCGATCTTAACAAAACTTGTACCTACATGTAGGTAAGGCCTCCTCTATCAGCATGCAAAATTTCAAATTTTGCTACAGCTCAAACGGCCAATATTAACAATTAACATTTAAGCCCGGCTTAAATATTCAACCGCCTAAATCTCAAGACCCCGTGGACCGATCTTAACAAAACTTGTACCTACATGTAGGTAAGGCTCCTCTATCAGCATGCAAAATTTCAAATTTTTGCTACAGCTCAAACGGCCAATACTAATATTAACATTTAAGCCCGGCTTAAATATTCAACCGCCTAAATCTCAAGACCCCGTGGACCGATCTTAACAAAACTTGTACCTACATGTAGGTAAGGCCCTCCTCTATCAGCATGCAAAATTTCAAATTTTGCTACAGCTCAAACGGCCAATATTATCAATTAACATTTAAGCCCGGCTTAAATATTCAACCGCCTAAATCTCAAGACCCCGTGGACCGATCTTAACAAAACTTGTACCTACATGTAGGTAAGGCCCTCCTCTATCAGCATGCAAAATTTCAAATTTTTGCTACAGCTCAAACGGAAATTAACAATTAACATTTAAGCCCGGCTTAAATATTCAACCGCCTAAATCTCAAGACCCCGTGGACCGATCTTAACAAAACTTGTACCTACATAAGGTCAGCATGCAAAATTTCAAATTTTGCTACAGCTCAAACGGCCAATACTAATAATTAACATTTAAGCCCGGCTTAAATATTCAACCGCCTAAATCTCAAGACCCCGTGGACCGATTAACAAAAATTGTACCTACATGTAGGTAAGGCCCTCCTCTCATCAGCATGCAAAATTTCAAATTTTGCTACAGCTCAAACGGCCAATAATTAACAATTAACATTTAAGCCCGGCTTAAATATTCAACCGCCTAAATCTCGTGGACCGATCTTAACAAAACTTGTACCTACATGTAGGTAAGGCCTCCTCTATCAGCATGCAAAATTTCAAATTTTGCTACAGCTCAAACGGCCAATAATTAACAATTAACATTTAAGCCCGGCTTAAATATTCAACCGCCTAAATCTCAAGACCCCGTGGACCGATCTTAACAAAACTTGTACCTACATGTAGGTAAGGTCAGCATGCAAAATTTCAAATTTTGCTACAGCTCAAACGGCCAATAATTCAATTAACATTTAAGCCCGGCTTAAATATTCAACCGCCTAAATCTCAACCCCGTGGACCGATCTTAACAAAACTTGTACCTACATGTAGGTAAGGCTCCTCTATCAGCATGCAAAATTTCAAATTTTGCTACAGCTCAAACGGCCAATAATTAACAATTAACATTTAAGCCCGGCTTAAATATTCAACCGCCTAAATCTCAAGACCCCGTGGACCGATCTTAACAAAACTTGTACCTACATGTAGGTAAGGCCTCTATCAGCATGCAAAATTTCAAATTTTGCTACAGCTCAAACGGCCAATACTAACAATTAACATTTAAGCCCGGCTTAAATATTCAACCGCCCAAGACCGTGGACCTAACAAAACTTGTACCTACATGTAGGTAAGGCCCTCCTCTATCAGCATGCAAAATTTCAAATTTTGCTACAGCTCAAACGGCCAATACTAACAATTAACATTTAAGCCCGGCTTAAATATTCAACCGCCTAAATCTCAAGACCCCGTGGACCGATCTTAACAAAACTTGTACCTACATGTAGGTAAGGCCCTCCTCTATCAGCATGCAAAATTTCAAATTTTTGCTACAGCTCAAACGGCCAATAATAATTAACATTTAAGCCCGGCTTAAATATTCAACCGCCTAAATCTCAAGACCCCGTGGACCGATCTTAACAAAACTTGTACCTACATAGGTAAGGCCTCTATCAGCATGCAAAATTTCAAATTTTGCTACAGCTCAAACGGCCAATAATTAACAATTAACATTTAAGCCCGGCTTAAATATTCAACCGCCTAAATCTCAAGACCCCGTGGACCGATCTTAACAAAACTTGTACCTACATGTAGGTAAGGTCCTCTATCAGCATGCAAAATTTCAAATTTTGCTACAGCTCAAACGGCCAATATTAACAATTAACATTTAAGCCCGGCTTAAATATTCAACCGCCTAAATCTCAAGACCCCGTGGACCGATCTTAACAAAACTTGTACCTACATGTAGGTAAGGCCCTCCTCTATCAGCATTTCAAATTTTTGCTACAGCTCAAACGGCCAATAATTATATTAACATTTAAGCCCGGCTTAAATATTCAACCGCCTAAATCTCAAGACCCCGTGGACCGATCTTAAAACTTGTACCTACATGTAGGTAAGGCCCTCCTCCAGCATGCAAAATTTCAAATTTTGCTACAGCTCAAACGGCCAATAATCATTAACATTTAAGCCCGGCTTAAATATTCAACCGCCTAAATCTCAAGACCCCGTGGACCGATCTTAACAAAACTTGTACCTACATGTAGGTAAGGCCTCTATCAGCATGCAAAATTTCAAATTTTTGCTACAGCTCAAACGGCCAATAATTAACAATTAACATTTAAGCCCGGCTTAAATATTCAACCGCCTAAATCTCAAGACCCCGTGGACCGATCTTAACAAAACTTGTACCTACATGTAGGTAAGGCTCCTCTATCAGCATGCAAAATTTCAAATTTTGCTACAGCTCAAACGGCCAATAATTAACAATTAACATTTAAGCCCGGCTTAAATATTCAACCGCCTAAATCTCAAGACCCCGTGGACCGATCTTAACAAAACTTGTACCTACATGTAGGTGCCCTCCATATGCATGCAAAATTTCAAATTTTGCTACAGCTCAAACGGCCATTTAATTAACATTTAAGCCCGGCTTAAATATTCAACCGCCTAAATCTCAAGACCCCGTGGACCGATCTTAACAAAACTTGTACCTACATGTAGGTAAGGTCCTCTATCAGCATGCAAAATTTCAAATTTTGCTACAGCTCAAACGGCCAATAATTAACAATTAACATTTAAGCCCGGCTTAAATATTCAACCGCCTAAATCTCAAGACCCCGTGGACCGATCTTAACAAAACTTGTACCTACATGTAGGTAAGGCTCCTCTATCAGCATGCAAAATTTCAAATTTTTGCTACAGCTCAAACGGCCAATACTAATATTAACATTTAAGCCCGGCTTAAATATTCAACCGCCTAAATCTCAAGACCCCGTGGACCGATCTTAACAAAACTTGTACCTACATGTAGGTAAGGTCCTCTATCAGCATGCAAAATTTCAAATTTTGCTACAGCTCAAACGGCCATAATTAATATTAACATTTAAGCCCGGCTTAAATATTCAACCGCCTAAATCTCAAGACCCCGTGGACCGATCAAAACTTGTACCTACATGTAGGTAAGGCTCCTCTATCAGCATGCAAAATTTCAAATTTTTGCTACAGCTCAAACGGCCAATAATTAACAATTAACATTTAAGCCCGGCTTAAATATTCAACCGCCTAAATCTCAAGACCCCGTGGACCGATCTTAACAAAACTTGTACCTACATGTAGGTAAGGCCTCTATCAGCATGCAAAATTTCAAATTTTGCTACAGCTCAAACGGCCAATACTTAACAATTAACATTTAAGCCCGGCTTAAATATTCAACCGCCTAAATCTCAAGACCCCGTGGACCGATCTTAACAAAACTTGTACCTACATGTAGGTCATCAGCATGCAAAATTTCAAATTTTTGCTACAGCTCAAACGGCCAATAATACCAACATTTAAGCCCGGCTTAAATATTCAACCGCCTAAATCTCAAGACCCCGTGGACCGATCTTAACAAAATACCCATGTAGGTAAGGCCTCTATCAGCATGCAAAATTTCAAATTTTGCTACAGCTCAAACGGCCAATACTCATCAATTAACATTTAAGCCCGGCTTAAATATTCAACCGCCTAAATCTCAAGACCCCGTGGACCGATCTTAACAAAACTTGTACCTACATGTAGGTAAGGCCCTCCTCTATCAGCATGCAAAATTTCAAATTTTGCTACAGCTCAAACGGCCAATACTAACAATTAACATTTAAGCCCGGCTTAAATATTCAACCGCCTAAATCTCAAGACCCCTGGACCGATCTTAACAAAACTTGTACCTACATGTAGGTAAGGCTCCTCCTATCAGCATGCAAAATTTCAAATTTTTGCTACAGCTCAAACGGCCAATAATTAACAATTAACATTTAAGCCCGGCTTAAATATTCAACCGCCTAAATCTCAAGACCCCGTGGACCGATCTTAACAAAACTTGTACCTACATGTAGGTAAGGCCCTCCTCTATCAGCATGCAAAATTTCAAATTTTTGCTACAGCTCAAACGGCCAATATTAACAATTAACATTTAAGCCCGGCTTAAATATTCAACCGCCTAAATCTCAAGACCCCGTGGACCGATCTTAACAAAACTTGTACCTACATGTAGGTAAGGCCCTCTCTATCAGCATGCAAAATTTCAAATTTTGCTACAGCTCAAACGGCCAATAATTAACAATTAACATTTAAGCCCGGCTTAAATATTCAACCGCCTAAATCTCAAGACCCGTGGACCGATCTTAACAAAACTTGTACCTACATGTAGGTAAGGTCCTCTATCAGCATGCAAAATTTCAAATTTTTGCTACAGCTCAAACGGCCAATACTAATATTAACATTTAAGCCCGGCTTAAATATTCAACCGCCTAAATCTCAAGACCCCGTGGACCGATCTTAACAAAACTTGTACCTACATGTAGGTAAGGCCCTCCTATCAGCATGCAAAATTTCAAATTTTGCTACAGCTCAAACGGCCAATAATTAATAACATTTAAGCCCGGCTTAAATATTCAACCGCCTAAATCTCAAGACCCCGTGGACCGATCTTAACAAAACTTGTACCTACATGTAGGTAAGGCCCTCCTCTATCAGCATGCAAAATTTCAAATTTTGCTACAGCTCAAACGGCCAATATTAACAATTAACATTTAAGCCCGGCTTAAATATTCAACCGCCTAAATCTCAAGACCCCTGGACCGATCTTAACAAAACTTGTACCTACATGTAGGTAAGGTCTCCTCTATCAGCATGCAAAATTTCAAATTTTGCTACAGCTCAAACGGCCAATAATTAACAATTAACATTTAAGCCCGGCTTAAATATTCAACCGCCTAAATCTCAAGACCCCGTGGACCGATCTTAACAAAACTTGTACCTACATGTAGGTAAGGCCCTCCTCAGCATGCAAAATTTAAAATTTTGCTACAGCTCAAACGGCCATTAATACAACATTTAAGCCCGGCTTAAATATTCAACCGCCTAAATCTCAAGACCCGTGGACCGATCTTAACAAAACTTGTACCTACATGTAGGCCTCCTCCTCAGCATGCAAAATTTCAAATTTTTGCTACAGCTCAAACGGCCAATAATTAACAATTAACATTTAAGCCCGGCTTAAATATTCAACCGCCTAAATCTCAAGACCCCGTGGACCGATCTTAACAAAACTTGTAACCTGTATGTAGGTTCCTCTATCAGCATGCAAAATTTCAAATTTTTGCTAGCTCAAACGGCAATAATTCAATTAACATTTAAGCCCGGCATATTCAACCGCCTAAATCTCAAGACCCCGTGGACCGATCTTAACAAAACTTACATTGAGGTAAGGCTCCTCTATCAGCATGCAAAATTTCAAATTTTTGCTACAGCTCAAACGGCCATAATTAACAATTAACATTTAAGCCCGGCTTAAATATTCAACCGCCTAAATCTCAAGACCCGTGGACCGATCTTAACAAAACTTGTACCTACATGGTAAGGCCCTCCTCTATCAGCATGCAAAATTTCAAATTTTTGCTACAGCTCAAACGGCCAATAATTAACATTAACATTTAAGCCCGGCTTAAATATTCAACCGCCTAAATCTCAAGCCCGTGACCGATCTTAAAAAACTTGTACCTACATGTAGGTAAGGCCTCTATCAGCATGCAAAATTTCAAATTTTTGCTACAGCTCAAACGGCCAATAATTAATATTAACATTTAAGCCCGGCTTAAATATTCAACCGCCTAAATCTCAAGACCCCGTGGACCGATCTTAACAAAACTTGTACCTACATGTAGGTAAGGCCTCTATCAGCATGCAAAATTTCAAATTTTGCTACAGCTCAAACGGCCAATAATTAACAATTAACATTTAAGCCCGGCTTAAATATTCAACCGCCTAAATCTCAAGACCCCGTGGACCGATCTTAACAAAACTTGTACCTACATGTAGGTAAGGCCCTCCTCTATCAGCATGCAAAATTTCAAATTTTGCTACAGCTCAAACGGCCAATAATTAACAATTAACATTTAAGCCCGGCTTAAATATTCAACCGCCTAAATCTCAAGACCCCGTGGACCGATCTTAACAAAACTTGTACCTACATGTAGGTAAGGCCCTCCTCTATCAGCATGCAAAATTTCAAATTTTTGCTACAGCTCAAACGGCCAATATTCAATTAACATTTAAGCCCGGCTTAAATATTCAACCGCCTAAATCTCAAGACCCCGTGGACCGATCTTAACAAAACTTGTACCTACATGGGTAACTCCTCCTATCAGCAATGCAAATTTTTGCACAGCTCAAACGGCCACATCAATTAACATTTAAGCCCGGCTTAAATATTCAACCGCCTAAATCTCAAGACCCCTGGACCGATCTTAACAAAACTTGTACCTACATGTAGGTAAGGTCTATCAGCATGCAAAATTTCAAATTTTTGCTACAGCTCAAACGGCCAATAACAATTAACATTTAAGCCCGGCTTAAATATTCAACCGCCTAAATCTCAAGACCCCGTGGACCGATCTTAACAAAACTTGTACCTACATGTAGGTAAGGCCCTCCTCAGCATGCAATTTCAAATTTTTGCTACAGCTCAAACGGCCAATATTAACAATTAACATTTAAGCCCGGCTTAAATATTCAACCGCCTAAATCTCAAGACCCCGTGGACCGATCTTAACAAAACTTGTACCTACATGTAGGGCCCTCCTATATCAGCATGCAAAATTTCAAATTTTTTCAAACGGCCAATAATTAACAATTAACATTTAAGCCCGGCTTAAATATTCAACCTAAATCTCAAGACCCCGTGGACCGATAAAACTTGTACCACATGGTAAGGTCCTCTATCAGCATGCAAAATTTCAAATTTTGCTACAGCTCAAACGGCCAATAATCAAATAACAATTCCCGGCTTAAATATTCAACCGCCTAAATCTCAAGACCCCGTGGACCGATCTTAACAAAACTTGTACCTACATGTAGGTAAGGCCCTCCTCTATCAGCATGCAAAATTTCAAATTTTTGCTACAGCTCAAACGGCCAATAATTAACAATTAACATTTAAGCCCGCTTAAATATTCAACCGCCTAAATCTCAAGACCCCGTGGACCGATCTTAACAAAACTTGTACCTACATGTAGGTAAGGTCTTCTATCAGCATGCAAAATTTCAAATTTTGCCAGCTGGCCAATAATCAATTTAAGCCCGGCTTAAATATTCAACCGCCTAAATCTCAAGACCTCCGACCTAACAAAACTTGTACCTACATGTAGGTAAGGCCTCCTCTATCAGCATGCAAAATTTCTTTTTGCTACCTCAAACGGCCAATAATACAATTAACATTTAAGCCCGGCTTAAATATTCAACCGCCTAAATCTCAAGACCCCTTGTGGACCGATCTTAACAAACTGTCCCTATCAGCATGCAAAATTTCAAATTTTGCTACAGCTCAAACGGCCAATAATTAATAATTAACATTTAAGCCCGGCTTAAATATTCAACCGCCTAAATCTCAAGACCCCGTGGACCGATCTTAACAAAAGTTCCAAAGGCCTCTACAGCATGTTCCTTGCTACAGCTCAAACGGCCAATAATTAATATTAACATTTAAGCCCAATATTCAACCGCCTAAATCTCAAGACCCCGTGGACCGATCTTAACAAAACTTGTACCTACATGTAGGTAAGGCCCTCCTCTATCAGCATGCAAAATTTCAAATTTTGCTACAGCTCAAACGGCCAATACTAATAATTAACATTTAAGCCCGGCTTAAATATTCAACCGCCTAAATCTCAAGACCCCGTGGACCGATCTTAACAAAACTTGTACCTACATGTGTAAGGCTCCTCTCAGCATGCAAAATTTCAAATTTTTGCTACAGCTCAAACGGCCAATAATTAACAATTAACATTTAAGCCCGGCTTAAATATTCAACCGCCTAAATCTCAAGACCCCGTGGACCGATCTTAACAAAACTTGTACCTACATGGTAAGGCCCTTCTATCAGCATGCAAAATTTCAAATTTTGCTACAGCTCAAACGGCCAATAATTAACAATTAACATTTAAGCCCGGCTTAAATATTCAACCGCCTAAATCTCAAGACCCCGTGGACCGATCTTAACAAAACTTGTACCTACATGGTAAGGCCCTCCTATCAGCATGCAAAATTTCAAATTTTGCTACAGCTCAAACGGCTAATAATTACAACATTTAAGCCCGGCTTAAATATTCAACCGCCTAAATCTCAAGACCCCGTGGACCGATCTTAACAAAACTTGTACCTACATGTAGGTAAGGCCCTCCTCTATCAGCATGCAAAATTTCAAATTTTTGCTACAGCTCAAACGGCCAATAATAACAATTAACATTTAAGCCCGGCTTAAATATTCAACCGCCTAAATCTCAAGACCCCGTGGACCGATCTTAACAAAACTTGTACCTACATAGGTAAGGCTCTATCAGCATGCAAAATTTCAAATTTTGCTACAGCTCAAACGGCCAATACTAATACAACATTTAAGCCCGGCTTAAATATTCAACCGCCTAAATCTCAAGACCCTGTGGACCGATCTTAACAAAACTTGTACCTACATGTAGGTAAGGCCCTCCCTATCAGCATGCAAAATTTCAAATTTTTGCTACAGCTCAAACGGCCAATACTAATACTAACATTTAAGCCCGGCTTAAATATTCAACCGCCTAAATCTCAAGACCCCGTGGACCGATCTTAACAAAACTTGTACCTACATGTAGGTAAGGCCCTCCTCATCAGCATGCAAAATTTCAAATTTTGCTACAGCTCAAACGGCCAATACTAACAATTAACATTTAAGCCCGGCTTAAATATTCAACCGCCTAAATCTCAAGACCCCGTGGACCGATCTTAACAAAACTTGTACCTACATGTAGGTAAGGCCCTCCTCTATCAGCATGCAAAATTTCAAATTTTGCTACAGCTCAAACGGCCAATATTAACAATTAACATTTAAGCCCGGCTTAAATATTCAACCGCCTAAATCTCAAGACCCCGTGGACCGATCTTAACAAAACTTGTACCTACATGTAGGTTCTCCTCTATCAGCATGCAAAATTTCAAATTTTGCTACAGCTCAAACGGCCAATAATTAACAATTAACATTTAAGCCCGGCTTAAATATTCAACCGCCTAAATCTCAAGACCCCGTGGACCGATCTTAACAAAACTTGTACCTACATGTAGGTAAGGCCCTCCTCTATCAGCATGCAAAATTTCAAATTTTGCTACAGCTCAAACGGCCAATAATTAACATTAACATTTAAGCCCGGCTTAAATATTCAACCGCCTAAATCTCAAGACCCCGTGGACCGATCTTAACAAAACTTGTACCTACATGTAGGTAAGGCTCCTCTATCAGCATGTATTTCAAATACAGCTCAAACGGCCAATACTAACAATTAACATTTAAGCCCGGCTTAAATATTCAACCGCCTAAATCTCAAGACCCCGTGGACCGATCTTAACAAAACTTGTACCTACATGTAGGTAAGGCCCTCCTCTATCAGCATGCATTTCAAATTTTTGCTACAGCTCAAACGGCCAATAATTAACAATTAACATTTAAGCCCGGCTTAAATATTCAACCGCCTAAAATCAAGACCCCTGTGGACCGATCTTAACAAAACTTGTACCTACATGTAGGTAAGGCCCTCCTCTATCAGCATGCAAAATTTCAAATTTTTGCTACAGCTCAAACGGCCAATAATTAACAATTAACATTTAAGCCCGGCTTAAATATTCAACCGCCTAAATCTCAAGACCCCTGGACCGATCTTAACAAAACTTGTACCTACATGTAGGTAAGGCTCCTCTATCAGCATGCAAAATTTCAAATTTTGCTACAGCTCAAACGGCCAATAATTAACATTTACTTAAGCCCAATCCGCCTAAATCTCAAGACCCCGTGGACCGATCTTAACAAAACTTGTACCTACATGTAGGTAAGGCCCTCCTCTATCAGCATGCATTCAAATTTTGCTACAGCTCAAACGGCCATATAACAATTAACATTTAAGCCCGGCTTAAATATTCAACCGCCTAAATCTCAAGACCCCGTGGACCGATCTTAACAAAACTTGTACCTACATGTAAGGCCTCTATCAGCATGCAAAATTTCAAATTTTTGCTACAGCTCAAACGGCCAATAATATCAATTAACATTTAAGCCCGGCTTAAATATTCAACCGCCTAAATCTCAAGACCCCGTGGACCGATCTTAACAAAACTTGTACCTACATGTAGGCCCTCCTCTATCAGCATGCAAAATTTCAAATTTTGCTACAGCTCAAATAATAATTAATAATTAACATTTAAGCCCGGCTTAAATATTCAACCGCCTAAATCTCAAGACCCCGTGGACCGATCTTAACAAAACTTGTACCTACATGTAGGTAATATCAGCATGCAAAATTTCAAATTTTGCTACAGCTCAAACGGCCTTAACAATCATTTAAGCCCGGCTTAAATATTCAACCGCCTAAATCTCAAGACCCCGTGGACCGATCTTAACAAAACTTGTACCTACATGTAGGTAA
Organism: Matsumurasca onukii; assembly: GCA_018831715.1. NCBI lineage: Eukaryota > Metazoa > Arthropoda > Insecta > Hemiptera > Cicadellidae > Matsumurasca > Matsumurasca onukii. Next base: position 11,216 of record JAHHFQ010000025.1, on the reverse strand, counting down.
GGCCCTCCTCTATCAGCATGCATTTCAAATTTTTGCACAGCTCAAATAATTAACATTTAAGGGCTTAAATATTCAACCGCCTAAATCTCAAGACCCCGTGGACCGATCTTAACAAAACTTGTACCTACATAGGTAAGGCTCTATCAGCATGCAAAATTTCAATTTTTGCTACAGCTCAAACGGCCAATATTATCACTTAACATTTAAGCCCGGCTTAAATATTCAACCGCCTAAATCTCAAGACCCCGTGGACCGATCTTAACAAAACTTGTACCTACATGTAGGTAAGGCCCTCCCTATCAGCATGCAAAATTTCAAATTTTTGCTACAGCTCAAACGGCCAATAATAACAATTAACATTTAAGCCCGGCTTAAATATTCAACCGCCTAAATCTCAAGACCCTGTGACCGATCTTAACAAAACTTGTACCTACATGTAGGTAGGCCTTCCTCTATCAGCATGCAAAATTTCAAATTTTGCTACAGCTCAAACGGCCAATAACTATCAATTAACATTTAAGCCCGGCTTAAATATTCAACCGCCTAAATCTCAAGACCCCTGGACCGATCTTAACAAAACTTGTACCTACATGTAGGTAAGGCCCTCCTCATATCAGCATGCAAAATTTCAAATTTTTGCTACAGCTCAAACGGCCAATAATTAACAATTAACATTTAAGCCCGGCTTAAATATTCAACCGCCTAAATCTCAAGACCCCGTGGACCGATCTTAACAAAACTTGTACCTACATGTAGGTAAGGCCTCTCTCTATCAGCATGCAAAATTTCAAATTTTTGCTACAGCTCAAACGGCCAATAATCAATATTAACATTTAAGCCCGGCTTAAATATTCAACCGCCTAAATCTCAAGACCCCGTGGACCGATCTTAACAAAACTTGTACCTACATGTAGGTAAGGCCCTCCTCTATCAGCATGCAAAATTTCAAATTTTTGCTACAGCTCAAACGGCCAATAATTAACTAACATTTAAGCCCGGCTTAAATATTCAACCGCCTAAATCTCAAGACCCGTGGACCGATCTTAACAAAACTTGTACCTACATGTAGGTAAGGCCCTCCTCTATCAGCATGCAAAATTTCAAATTTTTGCTACAGCTCAAACGGCCAATATTAACAATTAACATTTAAGCCCGGCTTAAATATTCAACCGCCTAAATCTCAAGACCCCGTGGACCGATCTTAACAAAACTTGTACCTACATGTAGGTAAGGCCCTCCTCTATCAGCATGCAAAATTTCAAATTTTGCTACAGCTCAAACGGCCAATAATTAACAATTAACATTTAAGCCCGGCTTAAATATTCAACCGCCTAAATCTCAAGACCCCGTGGACCGATCTTAACAAAACTTGTACCTACATGTAGGTAAGGCCTCCCTCTATCAGCATGCAAAATTTCAAATTTTGCTACAGCTCAAACGGCCAATAATTAACAATTAACATTTAAGCCCGGCTTAAATATTCAACCGCCTAAATCTCAAGACCCCGTGGACCGATCTTAACAAAACTTGTACCTACATGTAGGTAAGGCTCCTCTATCAGCATGCAAAATTTCAAATTTTGCTACAGCTCAAACGGCCAATAATTAATATTAACATTTAAGCCCGGCTTAAATATTCAACCGCCTAAATCTCAAGACCCGTGGACCGATCTTAACAAAACTTGTACCCATACAGGTAAGGCCCTCTATCAGCCATGCAAAATTTCAAATTTTTGCTACAGCTCAAACGGCTAATAATTAACAATTAACATTTAAGCCCGGCTTAAATATTCAACCGCCTAAATCTCAAGACCCGTGGACCGATCTTAACAAAACTTGTACCTACATGTAGGTAAGGCCCTCCTCTATCAGCATGCAAAATTTCAAATTTTGCTACAGCTCAAACGGCCAATAATTAACAATTAACATTTAAGCCCGGCTTAAATATTCAACCGCCTAAATCTCAAGACCCCGTGGACCGATCTTAACAAAACTTGTACCTACAGGTAAGCCCTCCTCTATCAGCATGCAAAATTTCAAATTTTTGCTACAGCTCAAACGGCCAATAATAACTAACATTTAAGCCCGGCTTAAATATTCAACCGCCTAAATCTCAAGACCCCGTGGACCGATCTTAACAAAACTTGTACCTACATGTAGGTAAGGCCCTCCTCTATCAGCATGCAAAATTTCAAATTTTGCTACAGCTCAAACGGCCAATAATTAACAATTAACATTTAAGCCCGGCTTAAATATTCAACCGCCTAAATCTCAAGACCCCGTGGACCGATCTTAACAAAACTTGTACCTACATGTAGGTAATCTTATCAGCATGCAAAATTTCAAATTTTTGCTACAGCTCAAACGGCCAATACTAAATATTAACATTTAAGCCCGGCTTAAATATTCAACCGCCTAAATCTCAAGACCCCGTGGACCGATCTTAACAAAACTTGTACCTACATGTAAAATCTATCAGCATGCAAAATTTCAAATTTTGCTACAGCTCAAACGGCCAATATACTAATAATTAACATTTAAGCCCGGCTTAAATATTCAACCGCCTAAATCTCAAGACCCCGTGGACCGATCTTAACAAAACTTGTACCTACATGTAGGTAAGGCCCTCCTATCAGCATGCAAAATTTCAAATTTTGCTACAGCTCAAACGGCCAATACTCAATTAACATTTAAGCCCGGCTTAAATATTCAACCGCCTAAATCTCAAGACCCCGTGGACCGATCTTAACAAAACTTGTACCTACATGTAGGTAAGGTCTCCCTATCAGCATGCAAAATTTCAAATTTTGCTACAGCTCAAACGGCCAATAATTAACAATTAACATTTAAGCCCGGCTTAAATATTCAACCGCCTAAATCTCAAGACCCCGTGGACCGATCTTAACAAAACTTGTACCTACATGTAGGTAAGGCATGCAAAATTTAAATTGCTACAGCTCAAACGGCCAATAATTAACAATTAACATTTAAGCCCGGCTTAAATATTCAACCGCCTAAATCTCAAGACCCCGGACCGATCTTAACAAAACTTGTACCTGTAGGTAAGGTCTCTCTCTATCAGCATGCAAAATTTCAAATTTTTGCTACAGCTCAAACGGCCAATATATTAACAATTAACATTTAAGCCCGGCTTTTCAACCGCCTAAATCTCAAGACCCCGTGGACCGATCTTAACAAAACTTGTACCTACATGTAGGTAAGGCCCTCCTCTATCAGCATGCAAAATTTCAAATTTTTGCTACAGCTCAAACGGCCAATATTAACAATTAACATTTAAGCCCGGCTTAAATATTCAACCGCCTAAATCTCAAGACCCCGTGGACCGATCTTAACAAAACTTGTACCCATGGTAAGGCCCTCCTCTATCAGCATGCAAAATTTCAAATTTTTGCTACAGCTCAAACGGCCAATAATTAATATTAACATTTAAGCCCGGCTTAAATATTCAACCGCCTAAATCTCAAGACCGTGGACCGATCTTAACAAAACTTGTACCTACATGTAGGTAAGCCCTCCTCTATCAGCATGCAAAATTTCAATTTTTGCTACAGCTCAAACGGCCAATACTAACAATTAACATTTAAGCCCGGCTTAAATATTCAACCGCCTAAATCTCAAGACCCCGTGGACCGATCTTAACAAAACTTGTACTACATGTGTAAGGCCCTCCTCTATCAGCATGCAAAATTTCAAATTTTTGCTACAGCTCAAACGGCCAATAATTAATAATTAACATTTAAGCCCGGCTTAAATATTCAACCGCCTAAATCTCAAGACCCTGTGGACCGATCTTAACAAAACTTGTACCTACATGTAGGTAAGGTCTCCTCTATCAGCATGCAAAATTTCAAATTTTGCTACAGCTCAAACGGCCAATAATTAAAATTAACATTTAAGCCCGGCTTAAATATTCAACCGCCTAAATCTCAAGACCCCGTGGACCGATCTTAACAAAACTTGTACCTACATGTAGGCTCCCTCTCTATCAGCATGCAAAATTTCAAATTTTGCTACAGCTCAAACGGCCAATAATTAACAATTAACATTTAAGCCCGGCTTAAATATTCAACCGCCTAAATCTCAAGACCCCGTGGACCGATCTTAACAAAACTTGTACCTACATGTAGGTAAGGCCCTCCTCTATCAGCATGCAAAATTTCAAATTTTGCTACAGCTCAAACGGCCAATAATTAACAATTAACATTTAAGCCCGGCAAATATTCAACCGCCTAAATCTCAAGACCCCGTGGACCGATCTTAACAAAACTTGTACCTACATGTAGGTAAGGCCTCCTCTATCAGCATGCAAAATTTCAAATTTTTGCTACAGCTCAAACGGCCAATACTAACAATTAACATTTAAGCCCGGCTTAAATATTCAACCGCCTAAATCTCAAGACCCTGTGGACCGATCTTAACAAAACTTGTACCTACATGTAGGTAAGGCCCTCCTCTATCAGCATGCAAAATTTCAAATTTGCTACAGCTCAAACGGCTAATAATTAACATTAACATTTAAGCCCGGCTTAAATATTCAACCGCCTAAATCTCAAGACCCCGTGGACCGATCTTAACAAAACTTGTACCCACATGTAAGGCCTCCTCTATCAGCATGCAAAATTTCAAATTTTGCTACAGCTCAAACGGCCAATACTAACAATTAACATTTAAGCCCGGCTTAAATATTCAACCGCCTAAATCTCAAGACCCCGTGGACCGATCTTAACAAAACTTGTACCTACATGTAGGTAAGGCCTCTATCAGCATGCAAAATTTCAAATTTTTGCTACAGCTCAAACGGCCAATATTAATATTAACATTTAAGCCCGGCTTAAATATTCAACCGCCTAAATCTCAAGACCCTGTGGACCGATCTTAACAAAACTTGTACCTACATAGGTAAGGCCCTCCTCAGCAGCATTTCAAATTTTGCTACAGCTCAAACGGCCAATAATCAATAATTAACATTTAAGCCCGGCTTAAATATTCAACCGCCTAAATCTCAAGACCCCGTGGACCGATCTTAACAAAACTTGTACCTACATGTAGGTAAGGCCCTCCTCTATCAGCATGCAAAATTTCAAATTTTGCTACAGCTCAAACGGCTAATACTTAACATTTAAGCCCGGCTTAAATATTCAACCGCCTAAATCTCAAGACCCCGTGGACCGATCTTAACAAAACTTGTACCTACATGTAGGTAAGCCCTCCTCTATCAGCATGCAAAATTTCAAATTTTGCTACAGCTCAAACGGCCAATAATTAACAATTAACATTTAAGCCCGGCTTAAATATTCAACCGCCTAAATCTCAAGACCCCTGGACCGATCTTAACAAAACTTGTACCCATGTACTATCAGCATGCAAAATTTCAAATTTTGCTACAGCTCAAACGGCCAATAATTAACAATTAACATTTAAGCCCGGCTTAAATATTCAACCGCCTAAATCTCAAGACCCGTGGACCGATCTTAACAAAACTTGTACCTACATGTAGGTAAGCCCTCCTCATGCAAAATTTCAAATTTTGCTACAGCTCAAACGGCCAATACTAATAATTAACATTTAAGCCCGGCTTAAATATTCAACCGCCTAAATCTCAAGACCCCGTGGACCGATCTTAACAAAACTTGTACCTACATGTGTAAGGCTCCTCTATCAGCATGCAAAATTTCAAATTTTGCTACAGCTCAAACGGCCAATAATTAACAATTAACATTTAAGCCCGGCTTAAATATTCAACCGCCTAAATCTCAAGACCCCGTGGACCGATCTTAACAAAACTTGTACCTACATGTAGGTAAGCCCTCCTCTATCAGCATGCAAAATTTCAAATTTTGCTACAGCTCAAACGGCTAATAATAACAATTAACATTTAAGCCCGGCTTAAATATTCAACCGCCTAAATCTCAAGACCCCTGGACCGATCTTAACAAAACTTGTACCTACATGTAGGTAAGGCCCTCCTCTATCAGCATGCAAAATCAAATTTTTGCTACAGCTCAAACGGCCAATAATTAACAATTAACATTTAAGCCCGGCTTAAATATTCAACCGCCTAAATCTCAAGACCCGTGGACCGATCTTAACAAAACTTGTACCTACATGTAAGGCCCTCCTCTATCAGCATGCAAAATTTAATTTTGCTAGCTCAAACGGCTAATAACATTAATAATTAACATTTAAGCCCGGCTTAAATATTCAACCGCCTAAATCTCAAGACCCCGTGGACCGATCTTAACAAAACTTGTACCCCATGTAGGTAAGGCCCTCCTCTATCAGCATGCAAAATTTCAAATTTTTGCTACAGCTCAAACGGCCAATATTAATAATTTAAGCCCGGCTTAAATATTCAACCGCCTAAATCTCAAGACCCCGTGGACCGATCTTAACAAACTTGTACCTACATGTAGGTAAGGCCCTCCTCTATCAGCATGCAAAATTTCAAATTTTGCTACAGCTCAAACGGCCAATACTAACAATAACATAAGCCCGGCTTAAATATTCAACCGCCTAAATCTCAAGACCCCGTGTGACCGATCTTAACAAAACTTGTACCTACATGTAGGTAAGGCCCCTCTATCAGCATGCAAAATTTCAAATTTTGCTACAGCTCAAACGGCCAATATTTAACAATTAACATTTAAGCCCGGCTTAAATATTCAACCGCCTAAATCTCAAGACCCGTGGACCGATCTTAACAAAACTTGTACCTACATGTAGGTAAGGCCCTCCTCTATCAGCATGCAAAATTTCAATTTTTGCTACAGCTCAAACGGCTAATAACAATATTAACATTTAAGCCCGGCTTAAATATTCAACCGCCTAAATCTCAAGACCCCGTGGACCGATCTTAACAAAACTTGTACCTACATAGGTAAGGCCCTCCTCTATCAGCATGCAAAATTTCAAATTTTTGCTACAGCTCAAACGGCCAATAATTAACAATTAACATTTAAGCCCGGCTTAAATATTCAACCGCCTAAATCTCAAGACCCCGTGGACCGATCTTAACAAAACTTGTACCTACATGTAGGTAAGGCCCTCCTCTATCAGCATGCAAAATTTCAAATTTTACAGCTCAAACGGCCAATACTAACAATTAACATTTAAGCCCGGCTTAAATATTCAACCGCCTAAATCTCAAGACCCCGTGGACCGATCTTAACAAAACTTGTACCTACATGTAGGTAAGGCCCCTCTATCAGCATGCAAAATTTCAAATTTTTGCTACAGCTCAAACGGCCAATAATTAACAATTAACATTTAAGCCCGGCTTAAATATTCAACCGCCTAAATCTCAAGACCCCGTGGACCGATCTTAACAAAACTTGTACCTACATGTAGGCTCCTCTCATCAGCATGCAAAATTTCAAATTTTGCTACAGCTCAAACGGCCAATAATTAATATTAACATTTAAGCCCGGCTTAAATATTCAACCGCCTAAATCTCAAGACCCCTGCTGACCGATCTTAACAAACTTGTACCTACATGTAGGTAAGGCTCCTCTATCAGTGCATGCATTTCAAATTTTTGCTACAGCTCAAACGGCCAATAATTAACAATTAACATTTAAGCCCGGCTTAAATATTCAACCGCCTAAATCTCAAGACCCCGTGGACCGATCTTAACAAACTTGTACCTACATGTAGGTAAGGTATCACAGCATGCAAAATTTCAAATTTTGCTACAGCTCAAACGGCCATTACTCAATTAACATTTAAGCCCGGCTTAAATATTCAACCGCCTAAATCTCAAGACCCGTGGACCGATCTTAACAAAACTTGTACCTACATGTAGCCCTCCTCTATCATCAGCATGCAAAATTTCAAATTTTTGCTACAGCTCAAACGGCCAATACTAACAATTAACATTTAAGCCCGGCTTAAATATTCAACCGCCTAAATCTCAAGACCCCGTGGACCGATCAAAACTTGAAAACCTACATGTAGGTAAGGCCCCTTCATCATATGCAAAATTTCAAATTTTTGCTACAGCTCAAACGGCCAATATTAATAATTAACATTTAAGCCCGGCTTAAATATTCAACCGCCTAAATCTCAAGACCCCGTGGACCGATCTTAACAAAACTTGTACCTACATGTAGGTAAGGCCCTCCTATCAGCATGCAAAATTTCAAATTTTTGCTACAGCTCAAACGGCCAATAATTACAATTAACATTTAAGCCCGGCTTAAATATTCAACCGCCTAAATCTCAAGACCCGTGGACCGATCTTAACAAAACTTGTACCTACATGTAGGTAAGGCCCTCCTCTATCAGCATGCAAAATTTCAAATTTTGCTACAGCTCAAACGGCCAATAATTAACAATTAACATTTAAGCCCGGCTTAAATATTCAACCGCCTAAATCTCAAGACCCGTGGACCGATCTTAACAAAACTTGTACCTACATGTAGGTAAGGCCCTCTCATCAGCATGCAAAATTTCAAATTTTGCTACAGCTCAAACGGCCAATACTAATAATTAACATTTAAGCCCGGCTTAAATATTCAACCGCCTAAATCTCAAGACCCCGTGGACCGATCTTAACAAAACTTGTACCTACATGTAGGTAAGGCTCCTCTATCAGCATGCAAAATTTCAAATTTTGCTACAGCTCAAACGGCCAATATTAACAATTAACATTTAAGCCCGGCTTAAATATTCAACCGTCTCAAGACCTGAACCGATCCAACAAACTTGTACCTAACATAAAGGCCCTCCTCTATCAGCATGCAAAATTTCAAATTTTTGCTACAGCTCAAACGGCCAATAATTAATATTAACATTTAAGCTCGGCTTAAATATTCAACCGCCTAAATCTCAAGACCCCGTGGACCGATCTTAACAAAACTTGTACCTACATGTAGGTAAGGCCCTCCTCATCAGCATGCAAAATTTCAAATTTTGCTACAGCTCAAACGGCCAATATTAACAATTAACATTTAAGCCCGGCTTAAATATTCAACCGCCTAAATCTCAAGACCCCGTGGACCGATCTTAACAAAACTTGTACCTACATGTAAGGTCCTCTCAGCATGAAAATTTCAAATTTTTGCTACAGCTCAAACGGCCAATAATTAACAATTAACATTTAAGCCCGGCTTAAATATTCAACCGCCTAAATCTCAAGACCCGTGGACCGATCTTAACAAAACTTGTACCTACATGTAGGTAAGGCCCTCCTCTATCAGCATGCAAAATTTCAATTTTTGCTAGCTCAAACGGCCAATATTAATTAACATTTAAGCCGGCTTAAATATTCAACCGCCTAAATCTCAAGACCCGTGGACCGATCTTAACAAAACTTGTACCTACATGTAGGTAAGGCCCTCTATCAGCATGAAAATTTCAAATTTTACAGCTCAAACGGCCAATAACTAATAATTAACATTTAAGCCCGGCTTAAATATTCAACCGCCTAAATCTCAAGACCCCGTGGACCGATCTTAACAAAACTTGTACCTACATGTAGGTAAGGCCCTCCTCATCAGCATGCAAAATTTCAAATTTTGCTACAGCTCAAACGGCCAATACTAATAAATTTAAGCCCGGCTTAAATATTCAACCGCCTAAATCTCAAGACCCCGTGGACCGATCTTAACAAAACTTGTACCTACATGTAGGTAAGCCCTCCTCTATCAGCATGCAAAATTTCAAATTTTGCTACAGCTCAAACGGCCAATATTAACAATTAACATTTAAGCCCGGCTTAAATATTCAACCGCCTAAATCTCAAGACCCCGTGGACCGATCTTAACAAAACTTGTACCTACATGTAGGTAAGGCCCTCCTATCAGCATGCAAAATTTCAAATTTTACAGCTCAAACGGCCAATAATTAACAATTAACATTTAAGCCCGGCTTAAATATTCAACCGCCTAAATCTCAAGACCCCGTGGACCGATCTTAACAAAACTTGTACCTACATGTAGGTAAGGTCTCTATCAGCATGCAAAATTTCAAATTTTACAGCTCAAACGGCCAATAATAACAATTAACATTTAAGCCCGGCTTAAATATTCAACCGCCTAAATCTCAAGACCCCGTGGACCGATCTTAACAAAACTTGTACCTAACATGTAGGTAAGGCCTCCCTATCAGCATGCAAAATTTCAAATTTTGCTACAGCTCAAACGCCAATAATACTAATAATTAACATTTAAGCCCGGCTTAAATATTCAACCGCCTAAATCTCAAGACCCCGTGGACCGATCTTAACAAAACTTGTACCCATGTAGGTAAGGCCCTCCTCTATCAGCATGCAAAATTTCAAATTTTTGCTACAGCTCAAACGGCCAATAATCAATTAACATTTAAGCCCGGCTTAAATATTCAACCGCCTAAATCTCAAGACCCCGTGGACCGATCTTAACAAAACTTGTACCTACATGTAGGTAAGGCCCTCCTCTATCAGCATGCAAAATTTCAAATTTTTGCTACAGCTCAAACGGCCAATATTAATAATTAACATTTAAGCCCGGCTTAAATTTCAACCGCCTAAATCTCAAGACCCCGTGGACCGATCTTAACAAAACTTGTACCTACATGTAGGTAAGGCCTCCTCTATCAGCATGCAAAATTTCAAATTTTGCTACAGCTCAAACGGCCAATACTAACAATTAACATTTAAGCCCGGCTTAAATATTCAACCGCTAAATCTCAAGACCCGTGGACCGATTTAACAAAACTTGTACCTACATGTAGGTAAGGCCCTCCTCTATCAGCATGCAAAATTTCAAATTTTGCTACAGCTCAAACGCCAATAATAATCAATTAACATTTAAGCCCGGCTTAAATATTCAACCGCCTAAATCTCAAGACCCCGTGGACCGATCTTAACAAAACTTGTACCTACATGTAGGTACCTCTCTATCAGCATGCAAAATTTCAAATTTTGCACAGCTCAAACGGCCAATAATTAACAATTAACATTTAAGCCCGGCTTAAATATTCAACCGCCTAAATCTCAAGACCCTCGTGGACCGATCTTAACAAAACTTGTACCTACATGTAGGTAGCTCTATCAGCATGCAAAATTTCAAATTTTGCTACAGCTCAAACCAATAATAACAATTAACATTTAAGCCCGGCTTAAATATTCAACCGCCTAAATCTCAAGACCCCGTGACCGATCTTAACAAAACTTGTACCTACATGTAGGTAAGGCCCTCCTCTATCAGCATGCAAAAT
>JAHHFQ010000024.1:0-36344 GCA_018831715.1 Matsumurasca onukii | reverse complement strand
CCACGGGAAATCATCCCAAAAATATGGATGATCCCCAAAAAATATTCTGATCTGCTGAAGGCAGTTGCGAGCTGGTAACCTTGAAGTGTGAAGCTTGAGGCTTCCTCACCTGTTAACCAGTGCTCACTTGCACACAAGATGTCTACATTTTCTGCATGCAGCACAGTCTCGACCTCTGTACCTTTGTTCCCGATACCCCTCAAATTCTGATGAAAAATTTTAATATTTATTTTATTTGAACTATTGGATTGCTTTGTTTTGTCAATGGAAACATGATTGTTATCACCTAGCTAAAAACTATTATTTGACTCTGAGTACAAGTTTGAGATGGAGCTGAACTGCAGCAAGGTTTGGGACTCGCCTGAAGTTTAGGTGTTAGAAGGACTTTTGAAGATTGGGTGAATCAGCACGCAGGCCAGACGGTTTGGAATTACAATTATGGGTATTGGGAGTACAAGTTGTTGATAATGGCAGTTGAGTGGAAATCGTTGAGTGAGAGCGCCGAGTTATTAGATTTCTTTGAATGCGAAACAATTGACATTATTGTTTTTTAGAGTATAAAAGCCGTTATTCCACGAAGCCACTCCATCGTCGTTTATAATGTAAATATCCATTTCAGTGTATGAAGAAAACATGAAGCATTAACTCTGCTCCACTGCTTTCATCAAAGCGAGAGCAGCACGGATTTTATACCTGATCTTGTAGCCCAGTTTATTCTAAATATAGTTCCAATCAATTCATACCGGGGTTCAAAATTATACACAATAGTGATATACATCGAACAATCGACTCTCGAAACTCGACACTCGCATTTATATTATAGTGATTCGATAACTCGTCACATCGACGATGGTATTCGGTTTCCGAATAAGGTTACGGTTTAAACAGCTAGATATGTTTATTAGAGCAATTTAAAACCAAACGCATAATATATTTTGATTTATTGTAAAAGTATTTATATAATATTTATTTAAGTAAAAGGAAAGAACGGACTTTTCCAGCCACTTCCGGAGAAAACTACTCCTAACGTTTCGGGTAGTTAGAAACTCCACCCGTCTTCAGAGGACTACACTAACTAGGAACTACATTTAATTAATATCTTAACTTAAGGACTAACCTAGGACTATTCCAACCAATATTTTAAAATAGCGCTACATCATGAAATTGATGGCTTGTCAAAATTACAATTACAAATATGAACAAGTAAAACGAGGACACGTTATAGGGATAAAAACTACATGTTAGCCTTAACATACAATCAATAGCTGAAAACAAAAGCTGAAAACACAGAGATGTAAGAAGTTATTAACTGAAAGGATCTCACCCAGACTCGGACCACGAACCTCGCACTACGGGGGCACGCACTAACTAACATCCCCGTAGGCCGGTAGTTGACAGTTGACAGCCCGGTCTGTAAATGAGTGGAGGGGAGCGGGTTGGGAAGTTAAATGTACACAGCCGACGGGGAGGTTGATGTTTTCATGGGAGAAGCGGCACATTAAAACACATATCATAAAACAAAAATATACATTGCTAAGGCCTGACTGTACGTCGTGTGTGTCTCCATGCTTCGCTCACATGGGCGTTCAGTTACGAGACGTGTATTTAGTGTGTCTCCATGCTTCGCTCACATGGGCGTTCAGTTACGAGACGTGTATGTGTGTGTTAGTTCAGTCTATTTCTGAGGGTCATTGGGTGTGTTCTGGTTTTATGTTTTCTGTTACGACTTTTCTGGCTGAAATTGTTTACTGTTTTGAAAGTGGGTTTTAAGCATAGGTATCCAGAGGGGCCTAACTTCTATACTACTTTGGCTAATGGGATTGTTATTTAGTTTTATCAAAATTCCCTCTACAAATTTTCTTTTGTAAAATGTGTTTCTTAGTGGAGAATTTTAACGTTATTGAAGTCAAAAGTGTGTTCATGATCCCATGCGTGTTTTGCTAATTTTGAAGATGTGGTTTTTCATATTTTAAATTCTTTTGTGTGTTTGTTAAGGCGTGTCTGTAAAGGGCGCTTGGTTTCACCTATATATTCCCTATCACATTCACAGCGAATGCAGTAAACGCAGTTTTTGACGATTGTTCCTCATTTTTAGGTTTAGTTTTACAGAGGTGTTGTCTAAGTGTATTTTGGTTTTAAAGCAGTTCTTATGTTAAACTTCCTCGCTACTCTTCTTATTTTTTCTGAAACTTAAGGTATGTATGGTATGCTTATGTATGCATTAGGTTTCTCAGTTGTGGTGTCCTGTTGTGTTTTATTTCTTGGCAAAGCGCATTTATTTATAGTTTTATCTGGATACCCATTGAGTTTAAGATCTTGTGATATGTTTCCTATTTCTTTATCCAAACTGAATTTATCTTGGCAGACTGACTTGGCCCTACCAAACAAGGAAAAAGCAACCCCTTCTTTAACTGATGTGGAGTGATTAGAGTTGAAATTTGAGTACCTGCCAGTGTGTTTTTTTCCTGTATACCGAGGTTTTCAAAAGTTCATTTTCTCTAACTACTTTAACATCTAAAAATGGAAGTGTGTTGTCTGTTTCATTTTCTACTGTTAGTTTTATTGTTGGTGAGGTGTTGTTTAGGTGAGGTTTACAAAGTGTTTAGAGTTTACTTCATGTGAGTCTGACTGTCCTGCTAATGGTTTTAGTATTGGTAAAAGGTGTCTGCACAGTTCACGCCTGGGAGAGTTTTTGAGCTTACAATAGGCCTTTTAGCAGGACAGTCAGACTCACATGTAGTAAACTCTAAACACTTTGTAAACCTCACCAAAGACATGCAACTAACAAAAGATGACAGGTTGGTCAGTTTCGATGTCGAAAGTTTGTTCACTAACATCCCAATCCATGAAACACTACAAATAATTGAAAATAGACTGAATAGTGACCCTAATCTAAAAAATAGAACCACTCTACCAGTAAACGTGATAATGGAATTGCTAAAGCTTTGCACCTAATGTAACTATTTTGAGCTAAATAATAGAATTTATCGCCAGGATGAAGGAATGGTCATGGGGTCACCACTATCACCTGTCTTTGCCAACATCTTCATGGAAGAGTTCAAACAAAAGGCCATAAACACCTCGAACTTCAAACCGAACAAAACCTCACCAACAATAAAACTAACAGTAGAAAAAGAAACAGACAACACACTTCCATTTTTAGATGTTAAAGTAGTTAGAGAAAATGAACTTTTGAAAACCTCGGTATACAGGAAAAACACGCACTGGCAGGTACTTAAATTTCAACTCTAATCACTCCACATCAGTTAAAGAAGGGTAGCCTTTTCCTTGTTTGGTAGGGCCAAGTCAGTCTGCCAAGATAAATTCAGTTTGGATAAAGAAATAGGAAACATATCACAAGATCTTAAAATCAATGGGCATCCAGATAAAACTATAAATAAATGCGCTTTGCCAAGAAATAAAACACAACAGGACACCACAACTGGGAAACCTAATGCATACATAAGCATACCATACATACCTAAAGTTTCAGAAAAATGAGAAGAGTAGCGAGGAGGTTTAACATAAGAACTGCTTTTAAAACCCAAAATACACTTAGACAACACCTCTGTAAAACTAAACCTAAAAATGAGGAACAATCGTCAAAAACTGCGTTTACTGCATTCGCTGTGAATGTGATAGGGAATATATAGGTGAAACCAAGCGCCCTTTACAGACATGCCTTAACAAACACAAAAAGAATTTAAAATATGAAAACCACATCTTCAAAATTAGCAAAACACGCATGGGATCATGAACACACTTTTGACTTCAATAACGTTAAAATTCTCCACTATGAAACACATTTTTACAAAAGAAAATTTGTAGAGGGAATTTTGATAAAACTAAATAACAATCCCATTAGCCAAAGTAGTATAGAAGTTAGGCCCTCTGGATACCTATGCTTAAACCCACTTTCAAAACAGTAAACAATTTCAGCCAGAAAAGTCGTAACAGAAAACATAAAACCAGAACACACCCAATGACCCTCAGAAATAGACTGAACTAACACACATACACGTCTCGTAACTGAACGCCCATGTGAGCGAAGCATGGAGACCACACTAAATACACGTCTCGTAACTGAACGCCCATGTGAGCGAAGCATGAGACACACACGACGTACAGTCAGGCCTTAGCAATGTATATTTTTGTTTTATGATATGTGTTTTAATGTGCCGCTTCTCCCATGAAAACATCAACCCCCCCCCGTCGGCTGTGTACATTTAACTTCCCCAACCCGCTCCCCTCCACTCATTTACAGACCGGGCTGTCAACTGTCAACTACCGGCCTACGGGGATGTTAGTTAGTGCGTGCCCCCCGTAGTGCGAGGTTCGTGGTCCGAGTCTGGGTGAGATCCTTTCAGTTAATAACTTCTTACCACATCTCTGTGTTTTCAGCTTTTGTTTTTCAGCTATTGATTGTATGTTAAGGCTAACACGTAGTGAAAATGAAACCGACAACACACTTCCATTTTAGATGTTAAAGTAGTTTGAGAAAATAAACTTTTGAAAACCTCGGTATACAGGAAAACACACTGGCAGGTACTCAAATTTCAACTCTAATCACTCCACATCAGTTAAAGAAGGGTTGCTTTTCCTTGTTTGGTAGGGCCAAGTCAGTCTGCCAAGATAAATTCAGTTTGGATAAAGAAATAGGAAACATATCACAAGATCTTAAACTCAATGGGTATCCAGATAAAACTATAAATAAATGCGCTACATCTCATCTGGAAGTACCCTAACATTTATGTCAGTGAGTCAGTGAGTCAGTGATCACGCCGCTCGAGCTTCGAGCTTTATAGTATAGAAATATCATTTATCCAAAGGAAATTCGCTAATATACGAGCATATTCGGTTGTGCCAAATATGGTGAAAATAATTTCTGTTAATCAAACACATACAAGAATAAATCAAATTGCATGTTCAGTTTTCAATCAAAAGGTTATTAATGCAGTTGCTAATTAGCTTACTGATCAGGTTGAGTCCTTTAATAAAACAGTACTCTTTCAAAACAAATGTGTTGCATAAATATGCAAACCCCTAACTATACATACCTTCATTTCAGAAGCTGCTTATAACCTGTTTTAGTTTACTAACAAAACCTACTTATTTCTAGAGTTTTCTGGACGCTAAATGATTAGTTTTGAATGGTCAGTTTTTACCTTTAGTTAAGTTGTATTCTCCTGATATGCATTCAATCAGCATTCATTTTGAGCTTTTTCCAACGACACAACACCAGTAAACAGCAGCTAAATGTAGACAAAACTAATGTTGTTTCAGAAAATACATAGGTTGTTATAGGTTACCTAGTTTTTACTTGCTGTTAAATAGACAAATTAAATAAAATGTACTTATATTTAAGCCATAATGTTTGTGAAAGTGGACATTCGGTTCTAAAAAGCTTTAAAATGTATATTGTTTTGCATCGCATATTCCAAACCTTCTAAAGTGGGGGCCACGGGCCTCCTGACCCCCCAGACCCCCGTGAGCTGCTTGAGACTCGGACCGCCATCTGGGTGCGCAGTGGAGTGTCTAGTTGAGAGGCGGCCGAATAGAGCCCGAACGGCGTTCGGCGTTCTCCGGAAGCATCGTCATTAGTGCTGCTGCATATGAAAAGATAAAATTGGTTTCGGTTGTAGAAATATAATTTTAATGAATGAACTTTAGTACTATGTTCTTATGGAAAATCCACTTTTAGTTCAGAAGTACAGAACTAATTTGATGACGAAAGTAAAAGTTTTACTTTTCATATAAAGCAGTATCAATAGATGTATGCTTCCAGAGAAAGGATTTTCACATTTACGTAAATTAACACGCCTAAAACGTAGTTTGCAGTTTTACCTTATGTTATAAGCGGTACTCTGAGTTAGACCTGCGGCCGCTCTATCCGGCCGCCGCTTAGAATAGAACTGGTTCATTCCATCGATCTTTTAGAGAAATAGGATACGTCAAAATACTAACAATATCACGGTATTAAAATCGACGAGTAATATTCAAAACTATTACAATAATATTCAAAATAAATCGTAAAGTGTTTAACTAGTGGTGCAGCTGTTCGATTAATCTCAGGAACGAGATCTGACAGACAGCGAGTGCTTGCATGCTGCACCCCTCACTCCCTTCAGCCACCTCACCTTGTACCAACAATTACAATCCAATGTCAGTGCGGTTAGACATCACACGTAAGTGTTTACTTGATCTATCTCTTCTAGTCTTTAATCTACGCTCCCAGTTTCCTTATTGTTGTAATACATGCCTTTTCCGACAAACTGCACAAAATAAATACTTAATTTGTCAGTTTTCTAATGATAATGCGAATGTAATACTTAAAAATAATGGTCTAAGTCTTAAATATTTTGTTTGTTACGAAAATTCTACGATTCTTGACTTAATTGTTGAAAGCATTATTAAGAAATACAATTTGTAAAATATTTTCAGACGTAAATCGTTCATTTCGGCCACATTTGAATTAAAATCGGAGTTTTCCTGTATTGCGCAATAGGTCCACTCACGCTCATTATCACGGGGAAGGGTTTTATTGAATCCTCATGACTTACAATACTATTTAATGTGGGTGTTTGAAGTTTTAGGATTTACTAGACTTTAAAGGTACATATTATTGTACTTAATTAATATACGTCTTAGTTTTCCTGTATTGCAATAGGTCCACCCACGCTCACCATCACGGGGAAAGGTTTGTATTGAATCGTCATGACTTACAATCGTATTTAATGTTGGTGTTTGAGGTTTTAGAGATTTACTAGACTGTAAGGTACATATTATTGTACTTAATATTATACGTCTTAGTTTTCCTGTATTGCGCAATAGATCCACCCACGCTCACCATCACGGGAAGGGTCTTTACTGAATCGTCATGACTTACAATTGTATTTAATGGGTGTTTGAAGTTTTAGAGATTTACTAGACTGTAAAGGTACATATTATTGTACTTAATTAATATACGTCTTAGTTTTCCTGTATTGCGCAATAGATCCACCCACGCTCACCATCACGGGGAAGGGTCTTTACTGAATCGTCATGACTTACAATCGTATTTAATGTTGGTGTTTGAGGTTTTAGAGATTTACTAGACTGTAAAGGTACATATTATTGTACTAATTAATATACGTCTTAGTTTTCCTGTATTGCGCAATAGATCCACCCACGCTCACCATCACGGGGAAGCGTCTTTACTGAGTCGTCATGACTTACAATCGTATTTAATGGGTGTTTGAGGTTTTAGAGATTTACTAGACTGTAAAGGTACATATTATTGTACTAATTAATATACGTCTTAGTTTTGCTGTATTGCGCAATAGTTCCACCCACGCTCACCATCACGGGAAGGGTCTTTACTGAATCGTCATGACTTACAATCGTATTTAATGTGGGTGTTTGAAGTTTTAGAGATTTACTAGACTGTAAAGGTACATATTATTGTACTTAATTATATATGTCTTAGTTTTCCTGTATTGCGCAATAGGTCCACCCACGCTCACCATCACGGGGAAGGGTCTTTACTGAATCGTCATGACTTACAATCGTATTTAATGTTGGTGTTTGATGTTTTAGAGATTTACTAGACTGTAAAGGTACATATTATTGTACTTAATTAATATACGTCTTAGTTTTCCTGTATTGCGCAATAGATCCACCCACGCTCACCATCACGGGAAGGGTCTTTACTGAATGGTCATGACTTACAATCGTATTTAATGTGGGTGTTTGAAGTTTTAGAGATTTACTAGACTGTAAAGGTACATATTATTGTACTTAATTAATATATGTCTTAGTTTTCCTGTATTGCGCAATAGGTCCACCCACGCTCACCATCACGGGAAGGGTCTTTACTGAATCGTCATGACTTACAATCGTATTTAATGTTGGTGTTTGAGGTTTTAGAGATTTACTAGACTGTAAAGGTACATAATATTGTACTTAATCAATATACGTCTTAGTTTTCCTGTATTGCGCAATAGATCCACCCACGCTCACCATCACGGGGAAGGGTCTTTACTGAATCGTCATGACTTACAATTGTATTTAATGTGGGTGTTTGAAGTTTTAGAGATTTACTAGACTGTAAAGGTACATATTATTGTACTTAATTAATATACGTCTTAGTTTTCCTGTATTGCGCAATAGATCCACCCACGCTCACCATCACGGGGAAAGGTTTGTATTGAATCGTCATGACTTACAATCGTATTTAATGTTGGTGTTTGAGGTTTTAGAGATTTACTAGACTGTAAAGGTACATATTATTGTACTTAATAATATACGTCTTAGTTTTCCTGTATTGCGCAGATCCACCCACGCTCACCATCACGGAAAGGGTCTTTACTGAATCGTCATGACTTACAATTGTATTTAATGTGGGTGTTTGAAGTTTTAGAGATTTACTAGACTGTAAAGGTACATATTATTGTACTTAATTAATATACGTCTTAGTTTTGCTGTATTGCGCAATAGTTCCACCCACGCTCACCATCACGGGAAGGGTCTTTACTGAATCGTCATGACTTACAATCGTATTTAATGGGTGTTTGAAGTTTTAGAGATTTACTAGACTGTAAAGGTACATATTATTGTACTTAATTAATATATGTCTTAGTTTTCCTGTATTGCGCAATAGGTCCACCCACGCTCACCATCACGGGGAAGGGTCTTTACTGAATCGTCATGACTTACAATCGTATTTAATGTTGGTGTTTGAGGTTTTAGAGATTTACTAGACTGTAAAGGTACATATTATTGTACTTAATTAATATACGTCTTAGTTTTCCTGTATTGCGCAATAGATCCACCCACGCTCACCATCACGGGGAAGGGTCTTTACTGAATGGTCATGACTTACAATCGTATTTAATGTGGGTGTTTGAAGTTTTAGAGATTTACTAGACTGTAAAGGTACATTATTGTACTTAATTAATATATGTCTTAGTTTTCCTGTATTGCACAGGGTCCACCCACGCTCACCATCACGGGGAAGGGTCTTTACTGAATCGTCATGACTTACAATCGTATTTAATGTTGGTGTTTGAGGTTTTAGAGATTTACTAGACTGTAAAGGTACATATTATTGTACTTAATCAATATACGTCTTAGTTTTCCTGTATTGCGCAATAGATCCACCCACGCTCACCATCACGGGAAGGGTCTTTACTGAATCGTCATGACTTACAATTGTATTTAATGTGGGTGTTTGAAGTTTTAGAGATTTACTAGACTGTAAAGGTACATATTATTGTACTTAATTAATATACGTCTTAGTTTTCCTGTATTGCGCAATAGGTCCACCCACGCTCACCATCACGGGGAAGGGTCTTTACTGAATCGTCATGACTTACAATCGTATTTAATGTTGGTGTTTGAGGTTTTAGAGATTTACTAGACTGTAAAGGTACATATTATTGTACTTAATCAATATACGTCTTAGTTTTCCTGTATTGCGCAATAGATCCACCCACGCTCACCATCACGGGGAAGGGTCTTTACTGAATCGTCATGACTTACAATTGTATTTAATGTGGGTGTTTGAAGTTTTAGAGATTTACTAGACTGTAAAGGTACATATTATTGTACTTAATTAATATACGTCTTAGTTTTCCTGTATTGCGCAATAGATCCACCCACGCTCACCATCACGGGGAAGCGTCTTTACTGAGTCGTCATGACTTACAATCGTATTTAATGTGGGTGTTTGAGGTTTTAGAGATTTACTAGACTGTAAAGGTACATATTATTGTACTTAATTAATATACGTCTTAGTTTTGCTGTATTGCGCAATAGTTCCACCCACGCTCACCATCACGGGGAAGGGTCTTTACTGAATCGTCATGACTTACAATCGTATTTAATGTGGGTGTTTGAAGTTTTAGAGATTTACTAGACTGTAAAGGTACATATTGTACTTAATTAATATATGTCTTAGTTTTCTGTACGCAATAGGTCCACCCACTCACCATCACGGGGAAGGGTCTTTACTGAATCGTCATGACTTACAATCGTATTTAATGTTGGTGTTTGAGGTTTTAGAGATTTACTAGACTGTAAAGGTACATATTATTGTACTTAATTAATATACGTCTTAGTTTTCCTGTATTGCGCAATAGATCCACCCACGCTCACCATCACGGGGAAGGGTCTTTACTGAATGGTCATGACTTACAATTGTATTTAATGTGGGTGTTTGAAGTTTTAGAGATTTACTAGACTGTAAAGGTACATATTATTGTACTTAATTAATATATGTCTTAGTTTTCCTGTATTGCAATAGGTCCACCCACGCTCACCATCACGGAAGGGTCTTTACTGAATCGTCATGACTTACAATCGTATTTAATGTTGGTGTTTGAGGTTTTAGAGATTTACTAGACTGTAAAGGTACATATTATTGTACTTAATCAATATACGTCTTAGTTTTCCTGTATTGCGCAATAGATCCACCCACGCTCACCATCACGGGAAGGGTCTTTACTGAATCGTCATGACTTACAATTGTATTTAATGTGGGTGTTTGAAGTTTTAGAGATTTACTAGACTGTAAAGGTACATATTATTGTACTTAATTAATATACGTCTTAGTTTTCCTGTATTGCAATAGATCCACCCACGCTCACCATCACGGGAAGCGTCTTTACTGAGTCGTCATGACTTACAATCGTATTTAATGTGGGTGTTTGAGGTTTTAGAGATTTACTAGACTGTAAAGGTACATATTATTGTACTAATTAATATACGTCTTAGTTTTGCTGTATTGCGCAATAGTTCCACCCACGCTCACCATCACGGAAGGGTCTTTACTGAATCGTCATGACTTACAATCGTATTTAATGGGTGTTTGAAGTTTTAGAGATTTACTAGACTGTAAAGGTACATATTATTGTACTTAATTAATATATGTCTTAGTTTTCCTGTATTGCGTCAATAGACGTTCGATCAGGAGGAGAGAGGTTGAGATATGGAGTCCCTCAAGGCTCTATACTTAGCCCTTGCTCTTGATATATCAACGATGTTGGCTCATCGGTGCAGAATGGGCAACTTGTCCAATATGCCGATGACACGACTCTTTGTTTCAAAGCACCATCAACTCAACAACTGAAATCGCGTCTTCATCGAGCTCAACAGTTCAATCCAACATTTCAACGAGCTCAATCTCAAAACAAATAAATAAAAATCGTAAATAAATTGTTTATTACGTAAACATTGAACATGTATGCAATCGTCAATACTGTAATTTAAAAAGCTAAAATTTTCCACATTTACCATCGAAATCCCAATCAGACATACATTTTGGCATTCACTCTCATTCATTCGAATTGTACCACACTCTAACCCTAAGTGTGTTCCGAGTTTTCCCAGTCATGTGCCATAAACTCGTCGGTGCTATGACTTCTGCGTGCCTTTACTTAAGCCTGCTCTGGGCACTTTTTAATTAAATTTGGCAACCTGTTGACGAGTTGAACTCCCAATTGAGAAGGTAAACGTTCATAAACCGCTGTTCTGTGTCTCCCAGTTCGGTAGTTTTCCTGCCTCTAGTTTCATAAGAGTGAATGTCACTTCCTCTTACGAGACCATACGATTTGGAAAAATACATGTTTCTAAAATATGGAGGCAAGGTAGTGTCAACAATTTCACTTTTGAATGTTGCCCACACGATTCTCTCCATTGCACTTTGCAATGGTTCGGACTGCTTTTTCTGAGAACAAACTGGCGAAACTCGATTTTGAGCATCCACCCACAAAAGCCAACTGTAGGTGTGGTAGATTACTCCGTAATACGCGTCAAAATTCGAATTGGGCAGTATTTCGGACAGTTTTGCCTCAAAACATAAATGCCTGAGGCTAATTTTTGAACAGACATTGTCTACATGGCATTTCCCAGGTCAGACCTGGTCGAGGTGTATCCCCAGGAATTTTGTTGAATAGACCTCTTCTGATTCAGCACGTCCAACATCACTGTTGGAATGTCATCTGAGACTCCTGTCTTACAAAATTGTATAAAAGTTGATTTTGTTGATTTTTTTGAGATTGCTCATTGGAAATGCTGAATTGAATTGTTGAGTCAATAAATGAAATAATTTCCAATTGTTGGTTTGAAGATGCTTTGAGACAGAGAGTCGTGTCATCCGTACTGGACAAGCTGTCCGTTCTGTACCGATGAACCAACGTCGTTGACATAAATCAGAAAGAGAAGGGCTGTATGGAGCCTTGTGGGACCCCATAGTTCAGCCACCTCCCCGATCTAACGTCAGATATTCCTACAAATTGTGATTCATTACTGAGATACGATTCAAGCCACTTGAGTGGCACTCGTATCCCGTAATATCTGAGTTTGAACCAGTGTGACATGATCAACACAGTCAAAAGCCTTTGATAAGTCAAGGAATACACTGAGTGTATTTTCGACTTTCAATGGTTTCTACTATCATCTCTGACTAGACGGATGACATGTGTCTATTGTGGATTTTCCAATTTGAAACCCAATTGGTTTGAAGATAGTAGTTTGTGTTTTCTAGGAAATTCGTGATTCTGATTAGAAACACCTCTCAAAGATTTTGCTGAAGGTTGGTAAGATTGAAATCGGCGGTAATTCTGAGTTGAAAACGGGTCGCCCTTAGATTGAATGACTTTGCAATTTTGAGAGAGGAGGAACGGTTCCACAGTGAAAAAGAGAGATTGATTAAGGTTCAATGGTTTCAACAAATGCTTTGAGCACTGTTTGATGAGCCACGTTGAAACATGACTTGAATCGTTTGTTTTGAAAGAGATCTCTTATCACTATAGCAATTTTCCTCCTCTGTGACCGGAGTCAGAGCCATGGAAGCCGTAGGACCCGGTATTAATGGGGAGCGGGCTGGTTCTTGGCCGGACTAAGGCCCTGATCAGCTCCGACCGAGGAAGAAGAATTTATTGAATCTTCAGCAACCCTGAGGGGCCGCTGAGCTGTTCACTGCCCGTGTTGAGTTTGATCTGCTTGTTCGTTTGTTGGTTTTATTGTTTATTATGGCCCATGCGGTTTTTGATAATGTTTTAGACGTGAGCAGTGCTTTTATATCGTAAGCTTTTGCAGCTTTGATGACTTTTCTATAAACTCAATCTTATAATTTTGAAAACAATCTTAAATTCTAAATTTGATGTGTGCTTTTAATTTCGGAGTAAAACAATAATCTTTCTCTCGAAACTAGAATACCTTGTAATCCATTTTCACTGGATTTTCGGTTTTGTGCTTTTCTTTTAGGGGCAGCTCACGTCGAGGTGGAATTTAAAAGTTTGTTCCTGAATTTTAGAAACTGTTTCTCTGCCGGACTCCAAAATTTAGAAAACTCATCCTCTTGCAGCTAAATTATTGAGGAGCGCGATGTTTGCGGGCCTTGTATCTCTAACTGTTTTTGCGTTAGATCCTGTATAGGGCTCATGACCACTGATTGTGATCTGGGTTGGCCATAGTGGTCTGAAATTCTGTGTTGATCACAGTCACCTTGTGTCGTCAGATTGGTGACAATGTTGTCAATGGCAGTTGCTGAGTGGTCGGTAACCCCGTTGGCGAGTTCACCGACCAGACAAGGCCAAACGACTTCTACAAGTCATCAAACAGTTTTGTCATTGGGTTACTGACGTCTAAAACGTCGATATTGAAGTCCCCATTATGACAAACTGGTGACCGTTCTTTGACAGGTCGGACAACAATTGTTCAAATTTTGTCAGAAAAGAATTGTTCCTGCTGGGAGATCTGCCAGTCCGACAACCGTCAGATTCGATAGGACGTTTGAAGTTTTACCCCAGTCACTTCGAAGTGCTTTGTCTGTGGAGTCAGTAAGACTGTAAGGGGTATAAGAGAATTTGTTTTAAAATTGCTATCCTCCTCCTTGGTGGAGGTGCGGCAATGGGAACTAGCCAACTGATAATTTAGAATTTTGAAAGGTCAACGTTGTTGTTGTTAAACCGTGTTCGGTTACAACGAGCAGATCGGGATTGAGTTCTCGCACATGAGAGTTAACTCATCCTTTATTTCTGAAGCGATTTGCATTTTGGTGCACAAATGCTAACTGTAATTTTGTTGTGTTTCCCGGGTTTGTTGATTTTTGTTGGCTCTGTTTGTTACTGGGCTCGAGTGGATTCCCCTAAAAAAAGAAAGGTTGTTGTTTGTCTGTGTATTCAGTTCAATGTTCGTTTGACGCACTGTTGGCTTTCTGTCCTGGAGTCCTGGGCCGATCCCCCGATGACAGCTCTCCAGTAGGTCATGCAAGCCGTGAGACTGGAGAAGATGGTCCTGCTCCTCGGCGGAGTGGCTGCAGCGTTCTTGGGCAGACTCTGGTGTTGGCGAGGCTGTAGACGAGAGAGCTCCTTGACGATCACATCCGCCAGGACAGCCTGCTCGCTGCATTCAATTGAGGCCTTGCGTGAAGTGTCTTCTAGCCAGATCGCTGAGGTCCAACATGTCTGCTCTTTCGTGGCGGTAGCACAGCTCCTGATAAATTGTTTACCAGGTGACGGACTCGTGGACAGGACTGGCGGGGAAGGTCACATCTCCGTGGCAGTGGAGACAACAGGATCTCCTGGAAGTCTTCGTGCACTCTGTAATTATTTTTCCAGGTGTTTAAAATTATGTCTTCCCGGCAGATAATGTCGTTCGTTCCAAGGATGACTACGTAGGCATGGTTAGTTATGGGTGGTGTAGTGTTGGGGTAATCTCTGAGGGAGACCAGCTCCAGGTATTTGCATAATCCGGTGACTTGTTTCCGGCTACTTCGAGATGACAGGAGTGCAGGCCTCTACAGTGGCTATCACCCATCACATGACATACGAGTGGAAGTTTTAATTATGCAGTTCTGCTGTATTGTTTGCAGTTTTGGTGGCTTTAAATGCTGCCTGTTGTTTGTGTTCTAAGTGTTGCTTTTCATTTCTTCTTTCATCGAGCTCAACTGTAAAATCAACATTTTCATTAAACTCTCAAAAAATCGTCTTTCATTCAGTTTAGCTTACGTCAGACAACCTCAGATAGTAATCCAACAGTCTTGCTGGACGATACTGAGATCGAAGAAGTCTACACAACAAAATTCCTTGGAATACACCTTGACCGAGGGTTGACATGGGAAAGTCATGTAGACAGCGTCTTGGGAAGTTAGCCTCAGGCATTTATGTGCTGAGACAGCTGTCCGAATACTGCCCGATTCAGGTACTGATGACGGCGTATTACGGAGTAATCTACCTCCACCTCTCCTTCGGATTGGCTTTATGGGGTAGTTGCTCCAATACCAATTTCTCAAGAATCTTCATTCTTCAAAAAGGCCGTTCGAACAATTGCGAGACTTCAAAGTCGAGAGTCGTGCAGACCAGCATTCAAAAATCTCAAATTGTTGACATTACCTTGCCTCTACATTCTAGAAACCTGCCTTTTTCAAATCAAAATGCGATCCCATAAAAGGGAGTGAAATTCACTCTTATGGAACCAGGCAGGGAGAACTACCGAACTGTGAGACACAATACGGTAGCTCACGAACGTTTGCCTTCTCAGGCAGGAGTTCAACTTGTCAACCGGTTGCCAGATTCCTTCAAAAGTGCTCCAACGCCCAAGGCGTTCAAGTCTCGTCTCAAAAGGGTTTTGATCGCAGAAACCTTCTACAGTACTGACGAGTTCTTAGCACATGCCTGGGAGAACTTAGAATAAATAGACTGATTAACAGGATAGAGTGGGAACAATTCGAATGAATGGGAGAGAGCGAATGAACACAATGTATGTTTGAATGGGACCTCGATGTCAGAATGATTGCCAAAATTTTAAGTTTCATTATATTCAACTGACGGTTGTATAACATGTAATATGTTTGCTACAATAAATGATATATTTATTTATTTATTTATTTATCACGGGGAAGGGTCTTTACTGAATCGTCATGACTTACAATCGTATTTAATGTGGGGTTTTGAGGTTTTAGAGATTTACTAGACTGTAAAGGTACATTTTGTTTGTACTTAATTAATATACGTCTTAGTTTTCTTGTATTGCGCAATAGGTCCACCCACGCTCACCATCACGGGGAAGGGTCTTTACTGAATCGTCATGACTTATAATCGTATTTAATGTGGGTTTTTGAGGTTTTAGAGATTTATTAGACTGTAAAGGTACATATTATTGTACTTAATTATACGTCTTAGTTTTCCTGTATTGCGCAATAGATCCACCCACGCTCACCATCACGGGGAAAAGTCTTTACTGAATCATCATGACTTATAATCATATTTAATGTGGGTTTTGAGGTTTTAGATTTTCTAGACTGTAAAGGTACATGTTATTGTACTTAATTAATATATGTCTTAGTTTTCCTGTAACGAAATAGATCCACCCACGCTCACCATCACGGGAAGCGTCTTTACTGAATCGTCATGACTTATAATCGTATTTAATGTGGGTTTTTGAGGTTTTAGAGATTTACTAGACTGTAAAGGTACATATTATTGTACTTAATTAAATATATACGTCTTAGTTTTATTGTATTGCGCAATAGATCCACCCACGCTCACCATCACGGGGAAGGGTCTTTACTGAATCGTCATGACTTATAATCGTATTTAATGTGGGTTTTTGAGGTTTCAGAGATTTACTAGACTGTAAAGGTACATATTATTGTACTTAATTAATATACGTCTTAGTTTTCCTGTATTGCGCAATAGGTCCACCCACGCTCATCATCACGGGGAAGGGTTTTATTGAATCAGCATGAATTACAATCGTATTTAATGTGGGTGTTTGAGGTTTTAGAGATTTACTAAACTGTAAAGGTATATATTATTGTACTTAATTATTGTAATTAATTAATGCGCCAATGTTACAACAGCAAAGTTTTGTCGTTCTTCAATGTAACTAGATTTTTACAGTATATTATCAAATTTTGACTGTACACAGTAGTAACTTGGTGACCTTAAGTGACTACGAGAGGATACTACAACATTCCCAGTGAAACGTGAGCAAAATTTAGTGTTTAAACGACTTTACAATCAGTAGGCTAGAACGATTTAACTTCTAGGTTAGGTTTGAGCACCGAACAAATGCTACATGCGGTCACGCTCAGTGACAGTCTACTGGGAGAGTGTTATCAGCTGGTCACCAAGCGCTCATAACTCACTGATAGCGTATTGGCTACGCTATCAGCCTCGTAATCCTGATATCACCGGTTCGAATCTGGCTACAGTCACTTACCTTTTGCACTGAGAAAAACTTTATCCTAGATATCTGGTAAAAGTTGATTTTACTAGATTCTAGGTATTTTTTATTTATTTATTTATTTTATTTTACATGCTTACAATACAGATTAAAAATCCAATTACATTGTAGCATTATAATACAAATATATTTGGAACCAGCAAGCAAGTAGTCTTTCTTCATGCACTTTCACTTTAAATTGACATGCACACTAATTATTGTATAATTATTAATTAACAGCGGATATGAGAATATATTAACTATAAATTAATATTACAAAGAGTTAGCAGTTATAAATAGACAACAGGACATTTACTTTACATCAATAATTTACTCATGACACTAAATTTAGACAATAAATACAATTTAACAAACAATAAATATAGAGAACAAATAAATAAACAATATGCAATTGAAGTGAAAGTAAGCAAATCATGAACAAAGTAAACAGTTCGCAACCATCCTTCTAAAATGTATCAAGGTTGATGACTGAAATACATCCACATCTTGAGGCAGAGCATTATATAAGTGCATCATTACGTTAATTGGTGAATTCGCACCCAAAGCAGAAAGAGAAAAATGAGGAGTAAAAAGAACTCTGACTCTGGACGAAGGCCGGGGAATCAAAAAGTTGAGCCTTGTAAGCATGTCACTACAATCAACCTCCCCAGTTATTATTTTTCTTAAAAAACATAACAATCCCACCGATCTACGGTGACGCAAACTTTTAATTTCAAATAAAGCCAATAATTCAGTATAGGGAACAAGGTAAGTAAAATTCCAAAATATGCTTTAAAAATAAAAATCTTAAAACTTAATTTGTAATTGTTCTATCAATTCAATTACATAAGATTGAAACGGATGCCAGATGATGAAACCAAACTCAAGTTTTGATCTTATTAAGGAAAAATAAACCAACTTGAATGTATAAATATTTTTTAAAAAGCCACCTGTTCTCCTTAAAAATCCTATTGTTCTATAAGCAGACTTACAAGTTTCGATTATATGAAAAGAAAATAAGAACTTCTCATCAAAAAGTATACCTAAATCTTTAAACTTAGATTTTACTGTCAAAAAAACTTCATCTATTTTGTAGTTATACAGGGTAAGGTTTTGCGTCTTTCTGGTATATCTCACTACAACACATTTATCAGCATTAAACTTTAAACCAGTATGACTCCACTCTACTAATCGGTCCAGGTCTTCTTTGAGTAGCTTACAGTCATTCAAGCATTTTCTTTCTCGAAATATTTTCATGTCATCAGCATACAACAAGACTTTACTGTGCTTAACACAATTGACAATGTCATTTATAAATAAAATAAATAGTAAAGGACCAAGATTCGAGCCTTGAGGTACACCAGATTGAACGCCAAATTCATTAGAACAATGCCCATTAAAATGTACTATTTGCTTTCTATTATAAAGATAGGAAGAGAAAAGCTTGATTCCAGCATCCGAAAGTCCGAAATAATTCAATTCCTTCAAAAGTACCGAATGATTGACTTTATCGAATGCTTTAGAAAAATCTGTATAAACTACATCGACTTGCTCCCCTGTCCAAAACAGTCGAGCAAAAATCCGTAAAACATAAAAGGTTTGTGTTTATCGACCTTCCTGAAAAAAACGATGTTGATGAGGTGTAACGTAATTCTTAACATGAGTAAAAATTCTATTAAATAAAATTGATTCAAATAGCTTTGCTGGAGTAGACAAAATAGCAACAGGTCTGTAGTTTTAATGTCATTTTTGAACCTTTCTTAAAAGTAGGAATAACCTTGGTTAATTTCCAGCAATCAGGAAAAGAGTTAAATTGCAATGAAATGTTAAATAAATGCTTCAGAGGTTTAACTAAAATTCTGAACAACCTTTAAACAAAAAGGAGGGCAAGCCATCAGGGCGAAACGATCGTTTTGATTTGAGCTTTTTTAATGCTTGCAAAATCTCAATGTCAGTGACGGGATGGAAGGAGAGGCAAGGAATGCCGGAGTGGACAGGTGAGGCGAGCGCTTGTGCAGCCAGCTGATCACAATCAAGAGCGGATGCATCGTACACAGACCTGAAGTACTGGGCAAAGGCCTCCGCAATAGCAGCACTGCCCTCCACCTCCCCCCCGTCCAGAGTCATTGTTGTACACCTGTTATCAGTTGACCTCAACCTCTTTACTACGCTCCAGAAAGATAAAGGATTACTTACTACGTTGTCTTCCAGATGAGAAGCAAAATTTAAATAATCAGTTTTTATTAATCGTTTTGTTTCAGACCTAATTTGTTTAAATTCATCCATCAACAATCCATACTTTAATTTCTTGTACTGCTTACGCACTCTTTCTTTCCTTTTTATAACGTTAATCGTATTATGTGAAAACCAATGTGGGTATTTTGATCTATTGATCTTAATTAATGGAATATGCAAGTCTAGTTTAGAATACAATAAATCATACAACATTTTAACCCCTTCGTTCACTTCAAAAAATTTTTCAACACAATCCCAATTAATACTTTTTAATGAATTGTATAAATCTAAGTAATTGCCTTTCTTATAATTATAACTATTACTTTGCAATTCAATTGATTGGTTTTTAATTTTGGTAGTAGATACAACCCTAAAGCAAATTTCTAAAGCAGGGTGGTAACAATCCAATTTTACAATAGGATCATCTTCTGAAACATTTAAGTTATCTATATCAGTAAAAACCAAATCAAGTGTTTTTCCACAGAAGTTTAAAATATTGTTTTTAGATTTAAGACCAAACATTTCTATAAAAATGACAATTGTTTACATATTTCTCCCCTTCAGTTAAATTAAACGAAACACCAGCTATTTGTAAATTAAAATCACCCAAAATTAACACATTTTTGCTGTCAAATTTATATTTTTCAAGTTGTTCAAAAATGACTTATATGCATGCAAACGTGAATTCGGAGGAAAATACACTAAACCAACAATAACTGAAAAGGACTTAAAAAGTTATTTTCACCCAAATGCTTTCCCCATCTTCGTCTAAATCAACAAGCCTACGAGAACTATATTACGTTCAACAGCAAGCAATACTCCCCGCCCATTACTCGTACATTGTCCCTCCTCTATCCTTCCTATAAACATTGTAATTGTCACCGAATAATTCAGAGTTGTTAATTGTACTATTAAGCCAAGTCTCTGTAAGAGCAATAATTTGAAAACTATTATTCATGACTCCTAACTTAAAGGGTAATGTTTTAGTCCTAAGACCTCTTACATTTTGATAATATAAGCTAATATCACTAAAAACTATTTTTGTTAAAAAAATGTATAGAATAAAGACAATATAATAAATAACTGAAGTTTAGTCCTTGGAGACGTGTCCACTTGTAGGTTTCGAGGTGCGAGTGTTGACAGTTGAGCCGGTCGGTGTCTTGTTGTTGTTTGTCCTCGCTGGTCCAGGCGCAGATGTTGTTCTCAGACGATCCAGGTCCGATTGGTCTTCAATCAGCATAGGCGGATCCCCTTCAGATTTGCGGAGGAAAATTTTACCAGCAGCAGTCATCCAGACGAACTTCCAGTTCAGATCCTCCTTCATCTTCCGGGCACTCATCCACAAACTCCTGGTTTCACGAGTCATAGATAAGTTCACATATACTGTGTGCTCACTGGAAAGTCCTAAGTTTGACGCCGAAAATCCCCTCTTCTTAATAGCCAGACGCCTCACTTGCTCCATGTCGAAACGACGACAAAATTTGACAATTATGTTCCTCGGCCCAGATCTGCCAGGGATAGCAGCCAGGCGATGAGCAGCATCAACCATTGATGGAACCATTTTGAAGCCCAAAACATCAGCAACTGCTATCACTACATCCACAATATTCTCCGTTCGGGTTTCTGGCACTCCTTGATTTCCAAACAGTTGCTTCTCGAGTATTGAGCACTGAGTTTAGCTTCTTCTTCAGCAATGTTACCTCTTGTCTAAGAAAGCTGTTTTCACTTTTATCAACTCAATTTCACTGTCTTGTTTGCAAAGTTCAATTTTAGCTTCATTCAACTCAATTTTAAAATCATCAAGTTGTTCGGTGTAAAACTGTAATGTTTTGTAATGTCCTCTTTAAAATCTTTGTTGTCAACTTTAATGCTGTTTATGGCTGATAGAAACTTCAGAAAGTATTAAATCTAACTTCTCCTCAATAGCTTGCATGTCACTTGCACTTTGTGCTCGAGTCCGTACAGCCTTGTCCACTGGTGTTGGCGGGGGCATGATAGCAGACGACAGTCCACGATGACAGCTGTTGTTGACAGGTCTAGCTGCAGACGACGCTACAGCACAGACAGACGGGACTAGCTGCGCGTGCACTCGACCAAACTGCACGACTCAAATCCAACTCACTGTTCATAACCTCAAAACACTACACGAGGCAGTGATTAAATTAAAGAATTACGAGATTTAAAAATAATTCACGCAAAATAACTATCACGCAAGAGTTAATGGAACTTCCACTTCACTGTATTACAGAATTTCAAAATAACTCTTGCTATAAACTCGTTTAAATTAAGAAAGAACAGAGAGCCGAAGGACGTACGTCTACTCTACTTGCATGCCAGCGGCGGTACTAGATATCATCATTTTACTAGATATCATGTCACATGTACAGGTTTGGAATAAAACTGTCTTGTACAAGTAATAGACGAAGTTTGTAAAACGGCTATTTACTAGAATCTAGTACTATTTACAAGAATCTTGTTTTCACAAGACACGGATGGTCAGAGAAACTGTGACGTCATGACTAGTCCTAGACAGGCTAAAAAAATGTGTCTAACCCTGATTCTCATGTATCTTATACAGACTCGTCAGGCACAACTCTCTTACCAGACAATCTCTTATATATTTGCAAGTTATCACTGACATATGATCACTCCACAGCACAAACTATACGTCCTAGAAAGATGAAATTTGGCATGTAGATGCATTTCATGGTGTTGATGTGCAATAAGGCTGGGTTTTACGAAATTCAAATTTTAAGGGGTTTAGGGGTGGGAGCTACGTTGCGTGAATCTCGCCCGTGCAAGCCTTTACACTTGCATCTGTAGAAGCTAAACAAGTGATCGGATCTTAGATTTGACGAAAATCGTCGGTGTGGAATGAAACGATCTACAACTTTGTATTTACCATTCTTTTCTATCTCCAACAGTTTTGACGTCATATCACTTTAAAGTAAAACTGAGAAATTTTACTTTTTTTGCCTGTTTGCGCATATAAAAAAGGCAGATTCCAACCATCTATGACTACAAAACCTTTAGTTTAGGTAGTAAGTACTTGATAGTATACAAAATTATGACGATAGGCTAAAAAAATATTTTCAAAGTACCTAATATGAGAGCTTAAAGAGCGACTTTTAGTCGTTTTTTGACGTTTTTTCTTCAGCCGTATCTCCGGTATTAGTGTTTGTAGCTCAACTGTAGACCAATAGAAATCTTTAGAATGTCATATTTTTTCATTTGACATTAATTTTTAGATGGTGTGATTATTCTCTTTAAGGTTATGACAAGTTAAACACAGATAGTTTTTATGATTATATTAAGCAGGCTCAAAACTAAGACACTTGCCAAGTTTGAGGGTCTGTCATGCATCGTTAAGTGGTACAATGTGCTGATTAATTTATGAAAGCTACATTTAAAAATATAATTTTTAAAGAACACATTTTTAAATTATCAACGTTAATCTCTTTTCTACGAACGGAGTTCACGTTGTTTTTTCTGTGTTGAGGAAAGCGTAGGTTTTTTACGTGTTTAAGTAAACCTTTTCGTGTTTTACAAGAAAAATCTAGCTTGCACAAAACCACTACTAACAGTATTGTGATCAGTGGCTGAGTCTGCCTCCTGCAGTAGGCTACAGTGGAGCAGGCCAGCAGCCGTGGATCGCGGTGTGAGGATGGTGGTTGTTCTGGTGAGGGGGTCCTGTACCGCGGCATGGCGGTAATTCCCACTGTTTTCTGGTGGTGGGGGTATATAAGGGACCCGCCGCGCGCTAGCACTTCACTTGGTTCTTTGATCTCTTACTGTTCACATCGTGCTTCTACACTCTGCTATCGTTCTCAACATCATCTTCCATCACTCTAATAATTCAGTTTTTCCCACAACATTTCACATTAGGTTCATTGTTTATTCATACAGTCTTCCAGTTAAATTTAATTTTAACTTATTTACATAATATTACTCCGATACGTGGTTAAACTGTAAATATTAATGTTGGTTTTATCATCATATTAAAACGGGATAATATTATTTTTTACTTGCGTTAGGGGTGTTCTCAGTTTATTTACTTACTCCTACAATAATCCTTTTTAATTTAGATACTAACCAATACCTTTTAACGTAAAACCTTTTGTTTGGGTAAGTAAAAAGGTTGTTTGTCAATTCAACTCCCTTTAGTCATATAGTTCCTAATATTCACTTTTGTGTATGTAATTTATTTGTCTTTTTTCTATATTTTTAACACATGGCTTCAACTATTCAACCCGTCGTAGTAATGTTACAAGGAATATTAGACGGGGATACCTCGACACTGACCAAATAGATATATTTATTCAGTTGTTGGAGCGACATAATGGCATTAGAACCTTCAGTGTTAATGCAATACAAACACTTGATGGTGCAAGTCACATCCAACCCGTTCTAACTCCTCATATACAAATCATGTTTTCCGGTAATCACAAGAGTGAGACGGCTGTAGACCAATAGAAATCTTTAGAATGTCATATTTTTTCATTTGACATTAATTTTTAGATGGTGTGATTATTCTCTTTAAGGTTATGACAAGTTAAACACAGATAGTTTTATGATTATATTAAGCAGGCTCAAAACTAAGACACTTGCCAAGTTTGAGGGTCTGTCATGCATCGTTAAGTGGTACAATGTGCTGATTAATTTATGACAAGCTACATTTAAAAAATATAATTTTTTAAAGAACACATTTTTTAAATTATCAACGTTAATCTCTTTTTCTACGAACGGAGTTCACGTTGTTTTTTTCTGTGTTGAGGAAAGCGTAGGTTTTGTGTTTAAGTAAACCTTTTTCGTGTTTTACAAGAAAAAATCTAGCTTGCACAAAACCACTACTAACAGTATTGTGATCAGTGGCTGAGTCTGCCTCCTGCAGTAGGCTACAGTGGAGCAGGCCAGCAGCCGTGGATCGCGGTGTGAGGATGGTGGTTGTTTTGGTGGAGGGGGTCCTGTACCGCGGCATGGCGGTAATTCCCACTGTTTTCTGGTGGTGGGGGTATATAAGGGACCCGCCCGCGCGCTAGCACTTCACTTGGTTCTTTGATCTCTTACTGTTCACATCGTGCTTCTACACTCTGCTATCGTTCTCAACATCATCTTCCATCACTCTAAATAATTCGGTTTTCCACAACATTTCACATTAGGTTCATTGTTTATTCATACAGTCTTCCAGTTAAATTTAATTTTAACTTATTTACATATTACTCGATACGTGGTTAAACTGTAAATATTAATGTTGGTTTTATCATCATATTAAAACGGGATAATATTATTTTTTACTTGCGTTAGGTGTTCTCAGTTTATTTACCTCCTACAATAATCCTTTTAATTTAGATACTAACCAATACCTTTTAACGTAAAACCTTTTGTTTGGGTAGTAAGGTTGTTTGTCCAACTCCTTTAGTCATATAGTTCCTAATATTCACTTTTTGTGTAATTTATTTGTCTTTTTTCTATATTTTTAACACATGGCTTCAACTATTCAACCCGTCGTAGTAATGTTACAAGGAATATTAGACGGGATACCTCGACACTGACCAAATAGATATATTTATTCAGTTGTTGGAGCGACATAATGGCATTAGAACCTTCAGTGTTAATGCAATACAAACGATGGTGCAAGTCACATCAACCCGTTCTAACTCCTCATATACAAATCATGTTTTCCGGTAATCACAAGAGTGAGACGGCTGTAGGCCACTACAAGGTATTTCACTACAACTATCAACTGTATGTGTATGATAGTTTCAACACAGCAGTTTTGACACCACTAGATTTTAAGTTTATTAAAACTTATTTTTAAGTTTAGGGGTTCGTTGTAATGTTCAACAATTCGGTCTCCTTCTCCGACGTTTAACTGACCACCGACAGAAATCAATCGCGAATACATAAAAGAGTTGTCTTATGACATAGATCGACTGTCTGAATTAGTCAATGACCAAGTTCTCAAACTGAATAAGGAGAAACGTGTCTACGAAGAAGTAATATCAAGCATTTTTCAAATTCTGGAAAGATATTCTTTCTTGACGCACCGGGAGGTACTGGAAAACCCTTTCTATTAAATTTGATTCTAGCTAAGGTGCGAATGGAAAGAAATATCGCAATATCTGTGGCGTCTTCGGGCATTGCAGCAACGTTGTTGCAGGGAGGAAAAACTGCTCATTCCGCCTTCAAACTCCCACTCAACTTAAATCACGCAGAGCTTCCACTTTGCAACATCTCCAAACAAAGTGATTCTGCTAAGATCCTAAGAGATTGTAAGATT
The DNA here is from genome assembly GCA_018831715.1 of Matsumurasca onukii. Classification (NCBI taxonomy): domain Eukaryota; kingdom Metazoa; phylum Arthropoda; class Insecta; order Hemiptera; family Cicadellidae; genus Matsumurasca; species Matsumurasca onukii. Next base: position 10,621 of record JAHHFQ010000024.1, on the reverse strand, counting down.
ATTATTTGGGATGAGTGTACCATGGCCCACAAGGGCGGAATAGAAGCATTAAATAGGACTCTGCAGGACATTTCTAACATGTTCAGGACTTCAGGACATGTTCTCTGCAGGACATTTTTCTCTGGAGTAATTCTAACCTGATGGGTGGAGTTACATTTCTTATGGCTGGAGACTTCAGACAGACTTTGCCCGTCGTTCCTCGAGGCACGAGAGCTGATGAAGTTAGAGCCTGTGTGAAGAATTCTGTCCTGTGGCCTCACGTTCATCTCCTTTCTTTACAAGTTAACATGCGAGTTCACCTTAAAGGTGGTGCAGGCGCGGCAGAGTTCTCAAACTTGCTTCTACAAATAGGCAACGGAAATCTACCTGAAGATGAAGGCAAAATTGTGATTACTGAAGATTTATGTCTAGCTGTAGAAGACTTGAAGGCGTTAGCTGAAAGGATATACCCGGATTTAGGACATTTAAATTCTAAAGATACGTCTTGGTTTAAAGAGGGCTATCCTTACTCCCAAGAACGACACCGCGTACAGCATAAACAACGTTCTGTTGGACTAGCTACCAACTGAGAGAGTGAGATACCAGTATGTAGACTCTGTTGTGGAAGTGGAGGATGCGGTCCATTACCCGGTGGAGTTTCTTAACACCTTAAATCCACCGGGAATTCCACCACACGATCTCTACCTCAAGGTTGGCGCTCCAATTATGCTGCTACGTAATCTGGTTCCACTAAAATTCTGCAATGGTACTAGACTCCAGATTAAGTCATTGCAAAAAAGCCTTATTGAGGCCACCCTCATGACGGGATGTGGCCAGGGAGAAGTAGTTTTTATTCCAAGAATTCCTCTGATTCCGACGGACTACCATTTTCAATTTAAGAGACTCCAGTTCCCTGTGAAACTTTGTTTCGCAATGACGATCAATAAGTCACAGGGACAGTCTCTGAAAATGGTCGGCGTTGATCTCAGGGAAGAATGCTTCTCCCATGGCCAATTTTATGTTGCGTGCTCCAGAGTAAGTTCATCGGACTCTTTGGTCATCCTCCAGCCGCAACATAAAACCCGAAACGTTGTATAGAAGGAAGTGTTGTAAATATGTTACTTTGTAAATACGTGTAAATAGTGTTTCTATAAAACCTGTAAATATTTTCGTTTATTATGTAAATTTATCCTGTATGTAAATATAACTTCAAGTAAATATGTACATTATTACATGGTCTCTGAGTTAGCCGGCCTCCCCGTGGCGAGACTGGATAGCTATATTTCGTAAGCATCAGAAATATAGTGCACTAACTGGCTAACAATTCATTGAAGCGAACATTTTATGCCCGTAGCGAAGTCACGGGTACTGCAGCTAGTCTCTTATATATTTGCAAGTTACCACTGACATATGATCACTCCACAGCACAAACTATACGTCCTAGAAAGATGAAATTTGGCACGTAGATGCATTTCATGGTGTAGATGTGCAATAAGGCTGGGTTTTACGAAACTCAAATTTTAAGAGGGGTTTAGCTGAGCTACGTCGCGTGAATCTCGCCCGTGCAAGCCTTTACACTTGCATCTATAGAAGCTAAACAAGTGATCAGATCTTAGATTTGACGGGAAATTGTCGGTGTGAAATGAAATGATCTACAACTTTTGTATTTAACATTCTTTCTATCTCCAACAGTTTTGACGTCATATCACTTTAAAGTAAAACTGAGAATTTTACTTTTTTGCCTGTTCGCGCATATAAAAAGGCAGATTCCAACAATCTATGACTACAAAACCTTTAGTTTAGGTAGAACGTATTTGATAGTATACAAAATTATGACGATAGGCTAAAAAATATATTTCAAAGTACCTGCTGTGAGAGCTTAAAGAGCGACTTTAGTCGTTTTTGACGTTTTTCTTCAGCCGTATCTCCGGTATTAGTTTTTGTGGCTTAACTGTAGACCAATAGAAATCTTTAAAATGTCATATTTTTTTCATTTGACATTAATTTTTAGATGGTATGATTATTCTCTTTATGGTTATGACAAGTTAAACACAGATAGTTTTATGACACTAATAAAACTTTGGCCATTTCCCCAAAAGGGACCTTAAGGGGAGGGGTGACTTTGATGTTAAAACCATTGAGTCACACTTCATTTTAAAGTTTTTGGTTAAAGAAGAAGACCAGTGGAAACTACAGCTTTCTATCTCAATCCAGGACAAAATGGGAGCTCATTTAAATTAAATGAAACAATAAATGTAGGCTGCCATTTTGTACTGGGTTGAGACAGAAAGCTCTAGTTTCCACTGTTCTTCTTCTCTAACCATATACTTTAAAACAAAGTGTCAATCAGTGTGTCTTACTGTTAAATAATTTTGATCTTGCCCCAAATACGCCATTTTTGGGAAATAGGTAAAGTTGTAATAACGACTAAAAATCTCACTTTTACTTCTTAAAAAGATCTCTAGACTCCTGAGCTAAATTATCAATCTTTATCTATGTTTAAATAATCAGGGTGTATCCATAGGCTACTATTAACACGCACGCCTTTGTACTATGTTACTTTTTGACAAAGAGGCTCAATAATGATGCTACAAAATAGTCTAGTCAAACTGTGAACAAGAACCTAACTATAGACTTAGTCAAGGTGGCTTTGATCTGACCCACACAGTAATTGTTAAGTGAAGGTACAACAATTGGAGCAGAATCGAGTCAACAAGGTAAGGAGGATGATGAATTAGAAGTAATGTAAACAACAATATTAAAAACTCTCTAAGTATGTTAGGGATGTTAATGTTTTATTCGCGCAAAACTTTTACTAACAGGATAATTTTAAGATTAAAAATTAAATTCGCTAATTAAATTCCACCTTACTACCCACGCTTCTTTCATACAATTTGCAAGTAAGTCTTTGCCAATCCCTGTCATTTAAGCAACACATACACTCTTCAAAATTTAAAACACTTTTATAAAACCAGTTACGTCTTATTTCGGCTAAAATTGGGCAACGGGCTATAAAATGATAGATCGTTTCATTCTCATTTAAATTGCAAAGTGAACATGTTGGCATCCTGTCTGCAATCCAGGGCTTATAGTTCAAATCAACTAACTCTGCTCTTGCTTTGATTACCCATCTTATCGATTGCATGTCTAGATTCAGGAAGCTATTGTTTGCCAGTTCGAAGTTTAGGCCAGCATACAGACGCTGGAAGGTGGCATTTCTAGCCCTTTGTACACACTCCTCTTTCCATCTCACTCTCACCGCATCCACGACCTTCCGCAACTGTTCACCTGTTCTCCCTATGTTGTCAATGTCCATGTCCAGTTCTATGTCGTGATTACGAGCAAGGTTCCTCAAATCTCTGTACCATGATAACCTCTTTGTTATTATATGACGAGCTAATATTTTGGAAAGTCTATGTATTTCATAAATATTTTCAAAGAGAATAAATACACGTTTTAAGTTCAGTCTCTAAGAACAAAACATAATTGAGCGTATTATTTGGCAGCCAAAGGTTCTCTTTATAAACATTCTAAATACACTTTCCAATGCGTCGCTTTCTACATATTCCCAGACCTGTGCACAGTAACAAACTATTGACCGTAGTACTGCATTGAAACATGTAAGTTTCGCATTGAGAGGGACATTTTCATTGCCCAACAGAGCATTCCATACTGAGCACATCGCTAATTTTGCCGCTCTGGCTTTTCCTTCAAGGGAGGTTCCCACGAGTGTGTCGTTGTCATGGTTACTCCTAAATATTTATAGCTATTTACAATTTCTACAGGATGCCCTTTGAATCTCCAACTGCCATTTTGGCTGAGCCTGCCCCTTCCTAAATACCATACATCCTCCCTCAAAATGTAAACAATATCGATCGAAACAGAGAAAATAAGAAAGGAATGAGTTATAACATATACCGGAGTTGCACCTTCCCGAAATATTTAAATTTACAATGGACCAGTGGAAGTGTATCGCAGTGGTTCACATCGGAATCGCTTGCCTCGTGCTGACAGTGCTGATTGCTGACAGTGGACTCCAATACCGTGCGTCAGCAGAGTTGACCTACGGGGTACAACCGTCTGGGAGTGGCAGTCTGTCTTTAACCTCTAGCGTCTCTTCACCATCCCTGACAGAGACCTTCGCCCCGATCGAGGACCGACTTCAGGAGGACGTCAGCTTCGAGTTTTCGTTGACCGCTTCTCCAAGCTAGGTACTCTAGGGTTTGGGTCAAACTTAAATACCCTTCACAACTTGTTTAAATTTCATTAATTCAGTAGTATTAATTTTATTTAAAGTTCAGTTTGATTCTAATTATTGATTTAATCTAATTAACGTTTCACTAAATTCCAATTTTCTATTTTAATTTTCACCTATTCGAATTAAAGTTTAACTTGTAATCAATCATCAATCTTCATCATAAAAGTTGTGAATGGTAGCCTGTTCTCAATATCGGTTCTCATCTCTTGTAATTCATTCCTGTGTACCCTCACTTCGAGTATTTGTCAGATTAAATTTAATAACTTTCCTTTATCTCAAGGTATTTTTATTTAACCCTAAATTCAAATTAATTAATCAGAGTGTTGATGATGATTCTTGTGCTATCCTCAATGAAAGCTACAACCCCCATGTTTTAAGCTCTACCTGGGGATGGAGCAAGGGTTAACCGACACGCTAACTGATATGGTGGAGGCTTGGGTTTGCGTCTAGAATTTTGAGTTTTCAAATTCCCAAGACCATTTGAAAAAACTTGAATAGATGAGAATCAATATGAGACTCTTTTAAGCTTAGAAATGTAAGCTATTTATAAGGGTTCAAATTAGTAATTTAGAATATTTTTCATAATAATGTTGATAGTAAGATGATTAATATAAGGTTTCAAAAGCACTAGGAATTTCGTGTAACTAACGAAAATATTAGGATTTGACGAACATTTTATAAATAAATAGGTTTTAGGTTGTTAATATTAATAAAATAATTTTGGATAAATAAATAAACATTACTAATTTTGCAAAGCCATTTAATTTTAACTACAATTCATGTTTGAAATTTAAATTATGAGTCAGACCTATTCAGTTACTTAACGGTTACTTCATGGATCTTGATTTTGATATAACTAAAATTGACGTCTACTCAGATTTGAAGAAAGAAGATGCGTACAGATTAGCTAAAAAGTATAGGATTAAAGTTAAGTCACCCATTCAAGAAGAAAGATCGGAAAACTTAAGAAAGAAACTTTCCTTTACTAAAGACATTTACAAAATAGCTTCTACTAATTCGAACTTTGCTACCGCTCTAAAACGCTTAGTTTTTGAGGACACAATATCCCAGGAAGATTCTACTCAATTTTCACATCTTGCCAACTTTAAAACCACCACTTTACGATCAAGTGCCTGAATACTACGAGAACTTAACTACATCAGAAAATAGCTCAATCTTAAACAAGTCAGGAACCGTTTCTTCGAACATAATTAACGTAGGATCGGAAAATTTCTCCACCCCACCGAGGAGTCACATTGACGAAGATAACGCAACTAGTTTAAGTTCTCGAAGAACACTTTTTGTTGAAAACCTGAAGATTTAAAACCAGTGTTAACTCAAAATCCATCATCTTTATCTCTAAGGGAAAATAACCGTGTCAACATGGCGGAAAACTTGCCACTTATATTAAAGCGACCACATTTTCAGGAGCAAATTTTGAAGACGTGCACGAGTTTATACAAAAATACAACACGTGTGCTAAGTGTACCAATTGGCAGGAATCTTCTAAAATAGATTTGTTCATCACTCATATTTCGGGCACGGCTTATAAATGGCTAACAATTTACATGAAAGATCACCCACGCACTACATGGGCAGATCTAGAACGGGATTTCATCAAAACGTTTAGCACTGTAGCTCAAGTCAAAGACTTGCATACACACTAGAAAATAATAATAATAATAAATGTTTATTTTTCAATAGGCACATATTTATACATTTATGCATCATTTCATTCAAGGTATATACATTAGAATTAAACTAGAAAAAATGTACATAGGAGAGTAATAAATTAAAAGAAAATTCATCATACATGTAACAAATAAAACTACCCATTAAAAATAATAGGGACCCGTAGACCAGAGTCCGAGTTGGCCTTCCTTCACAAAAATTAACATAACACGAGAGAGAGAGATTTTATTTTAAAAAGTTATTTAAAAAGCTTACATAAAACATACCAACGCCAGGAACTTTTAAAAACAACAAATTTACCCTACGAAAATATTAACACAAATATGTACAGCCTAACAAGTAAAAAATGATAAAATAATACAATAGTATAACTAACATCAAACTTGGCACAATTGATTTTATGCTTTAACATAAATATAGTGAATAAAACACACAAAACATCTTCCATTACTAAATTGTGAATACAAAAATGGAACTTAAATAAAACAACCAAATTTACCCTACAAAATACAAAGACAAATATGTCCAGCTTAACAAGTAAAAAGACAAAATAATACAATAGTATAACTAACATCAAACATAGCACAATTGATTTTATGCTTTAACATAAATATAGTGAACAAAACACAAAAACATCTTCCATTACTAAATTGTGAATACAAAAATGATTCAATATTTTATAAATTCAATAAATACTTTTTTAAATCGTTTGAAAAAACTTATATATTAAATTTCCTTTTTATTTTATCAGCGAACATGTTGAAAAATCTCGGAGAACTACAAGTATAGAACTGCTGATGCATTTTCAACCTAGACTTGGGAACCGGTACGCTAAGATGCTGTCTTAAATTAGGTAATAATAGGATACAAACGGGAAATGTATGTACCACCCCAAAGGGCAATACCATAACTCAGCTTTGAACTAACCAATGCATGATAAATGTTTAGAAGAATCTTTGAAGGACACAATTCCCTCAAGAAGTAAAATGTTCTGACAACTTTATACATATCGCTCTTTAGTTTGTTGATATGGTTTGTCCATGTAAGCTTAAAATCTATTAGCAAACCCAGGTATTTCATTACTTCAACTTCGTGTATTCTGCGACAATCGCAAGAAATATCCTGTTGGCAGGCAAAGTCATGATAAACAAGGGGGATGAGCTCGCTCTCATGTGCGAGGGGCTCAATCCTGACTTGCTAGTTGTAACCGAACACGGTTTTAACAACAGCAACAAGATACATTTCAAGCTGGCCTCCTTTCACTGCCACTCTGAAGCCAAAGGTGGAATTTTTGTCAAAAACTTCCTTCACTTTTCCCCAGACAGACTCATTGAATCAACAGACAAACATTTCGAAATTACTGGGGTAAAGACTCAAACACAACAAACAAAGCTCGTAGTCATCGGACTATACAGATCTCCTAACGGGAACGAAGACATTTTTTGTCTAAATTAGAACAACTGTTTTCTGACCCAACAAAGGGTCGCCGTTTCGCGGTCATGGGGGATTTTAACATTGATGTCCTTGACGTCAACCACCCCATGACAAAACGGTTTGCCGACTTGCTTAAGTCGTTTGGCCTTGTTTGGTCGGTGACCTCGCCAACGAGGGTCACCAACCACTCAGCAACAGCCATTGACAACGTTGTTACCAACATCACAGACGCAAAGGTTAGCGTGATCAACACGGCAATTTCAGACCACTATGGACAACAGATCATAATAAGTGGTCATCCACCAAAACGGGATCCACCAACCACAAAAACAACCAGAAACACTAGGCTCGAAAACATTGCGCTCCTCAACTACTTGCTTTCGCATGAAAGGTGGAGCTTTCTAAATTTGTGAGATCCTGTCGAACAGCAATTTCAAAATTTCGCGAACACCTTCAATTTCCACTTAGACGTGAGTTGTCCCCTCAAAACCGAAGGTACAAAGGTGCACATGGATTACCAAAGGTATCCTTACTTCGAGAGAAAATTTATTGTTTTTTTCCGAAATCAACAAACAAACAGCAAAATTATACATCAATTTTTTTTTCAAAACTATAGCCGGATTTACAGAAAGACCATCAAAGCGGCAAAGGCCTATGATGTGTCTAACGCATTGCTCACGTCAAAAACGTTTCAAAAACCGCATGGGCCATTATAAACAATAAAAATCCGCGTACCCAAAAGGGAATCGAACTGAAAATTCAAAGCGAACACGTCAGCGAACCACACAGAGTCGCTGACGAGTTCAACTAATTCCTTTCCTCAGTCGGAAGGGATCAAGGCCTTAGTCAGGCCGAGAATATGCTCACTTACCCATCAATACCGAGTCCAACAGCCTCTATGGCTCTGACTGCGGTCACAGAAGAGGACATTGCCAGAGTGATAAGAGATTTGCCTTCCAAAAACCAACGATTCAGATCACGTTTCAATGTGGCTTATCAAACAATGCTTCAAGCATTTGCTGTAGCCACTTGAACATCTGATTAATCTCTTTTCACTCAGGAACTGTTCTCTCTCAAAAATGCCAAAGTCACACCAATTTTTAAAAGGGCGACCCTCCTCAACTCAAAATTACCGCCCGATTTCAATCCTTCCAGCCTTCAGCAAAATTGTCGAAAAGACCTTCCTTATTTGAATTGCAAACTTTATAGATATGCACAACCTACTATCAAAGGGCCAGTTCGGATTCCGGAATGGAAAATCGACAATAGACGCAGTGATGTGTCTAGTTGACATGATAGTAGACGCGATTGAAAGTCGGGAACCTACACTCAGTGTATTTCTCGACTTATCAAAAGCTTTTGATTGTGTTGATCACGCTACCTTAATTCACAAACTAGAATATTACGGGATACGTGGAGTGCCACTCAAGTGGATCAAATCGTATCTCTGTAATAGAACACAGTTCGTCCAAATTTCTGACGCACGATCAGAGGAGAAGCAGGCTAAGTTACGGGGTCCCCCAAGGCTCCATTCAAAGTCCACTGCTCTTTTGGTCTACGTCAACGATGTTGGCTCATCGGCACAAAAGGATAACTTGTTGATGACACGACTCTCTGTTTCAAAGCACCATCAGTGAAAGAACTTGAACACATGACGTTTGTTGAGCTCAACAGTTCAATTCAACATTTCAATGAGCTCAACCTCAAAACAAATCCAACAAAATCAACATACATTCAGTTTTGCTTGCGACCAACGACCTAAGAAAGCCCAACAGTCATGTTGGACGATACTGAGATCGAAGAAGTCTACTCGACTAAATACACCTTGATCGAGGGTTAAATTGGGATTGTCATGTAGACAGTGTCTGTTCAAAATTAGCCTCGGCATTTATGTTTTGAGGCAGCTATCCAAGTACTGCCCAATTCAGGTACTTATGACGGCGTATTACGGAGTAATCTACCCACACCTGTCTTACGGATTAGATTTGTGAGGTGGTTGTTCAAAACGCAATTTTCCAGAGCTTTCATTCTCCAAAAAGACGTTCGGACAATCGCAAAACTTCAAAGAAGAGAGTCGTGCAGGCCAACTGTCCAAAATTTGAAATTGTTGACTTTACCTTGCCTCTACATTCTTCAAACTTGTCTTCTTTTCAAATCGAAATGTGACCCCATAAGAAGAAGTGACATTCACTCTTATGAAACAAGAGGCAGGGAGAACTATCGAACTGGGAGACACAGAACGATAGTTCATGAACGTTTGCCTTCTCAGGCAGGAGTTCAACTAGTCAACTGGTTGCCAAATTCGAAAGTGCGCATATGCCGAAGGCGTTCAAAGCTCGTCTAAAACATATCTTAGTCACAAAGGCATTTTACAGTACAGACGAGTTTATGGCACATAACTGGGAGACTGCAGAACCTAACGACGTACAATAGGGAGGGCTAGTGGAACAGTTTGAATGAATGAGAGAGAGTGAATGAACAAAATGTATGTTTGAATGGGACCTGGATGTCAGAATGCAAGGAAAATTTTAGTTCAACCAATAAATATGACGATTGCATAACATGTTTATGTTTCCGCAATAAACTATTTATTTTATTTTATTTTTTTATTTACCGTATCAACGCGAACGGGATTACTCGAGTGATGGAAAATTTAGACATCAAAGTAAAAGCCCATCAAGGATAGGTTTGAAGATAGAAGGAGAAGAGACTATTCACGGTCTCCAAATAGGCTAAATAGATCTTATCAACACTATGAGCAAAATTTCAAATGTAGAATATTTTGCCATATTTGCAAAATGTCTAACCATTTAACAGAAAATTGTAGATTTAATGTCAAATCTAAAACCGTACAGATCCTAAGTTTTATCAAGATAGGTGTGAATCGCTAATGAAATGGTGTGATTTCTGCAGAGTGAGATCACACTCATATGAACAATGTTTCAAACGGCCTAGAAATAATTCAAAAACGAGTAAAATTTGGGGAGGGTTCTACAATTCCACCTCCCTCCCATGACAAAATAATTTAGGTGATAATAATAATAATAAAAGGTTGAAAACAAAACTCTTATATTGGAAAACAATGAAGAAAGTCTATTGTCTCTCAATACAATTTATTTTTAAAATAGTAATTTAAATATTACTGAAAACAGTATTTATAAGCCACTTTCAGTAGTAAAGTATGAGCTTCAATCCCAACAATAGGAGACAGCTTTAAAAGTACAAATGTACATAGGGACAAATTTCCCAAACTTTAAA
>JAHHFQ010000023.1:0-36459 GCA_018831715.1 Matsumurasca onukii | reverse complement strand
CAAATGGAGAAATCCTTCAAAGGCAATACAAGTTGGATCAGTGGTTCTCGTCATGGATGAACAATATCCTCCATCAAAGTGGCCCTTAACAAGAGTACTCCAAACACATCCCGGACCAGACGGTTTAACCAGAGTAGTCACTATCAAGACGGCAGTTTCTACATTGAAAAGACCTATTGTGAAACTGTGCTTACCTATGGAGAAACCTAGTTGCTCCTTCGGATCCACAGGAGAATGTTAAAAGTTAATATGGTATTTTGTATTGTGTTAAACAAAATATTTATCTATGTTTTTCTTAATAATACTGTACAGCTTATTTTATAATCAGCTGTTTTTGTGCAAATTAATGTAAACATTGTTATTGTGTTGTTGACATCAAGATCCATTCCTATCTCTCTCATGTTTGTTGTGTTTAAATCTTTAAAGTAATAAATTAAAAGTTTGTTACAAATCTATCAATATCTTTTATATATAGTATCTTACATCAATCTACCCATCGAACACATATCATTGTGAAGATAATTTTAATATTAAAATGTTTTGTATTAAACATTATTTTGTATCTTTATTTGTTTATTCATAATAACAAAAGCCAATTTTAACCTAGATTTTGTATTTTTTAGTAGTTTATACGGTCGTTTGACCTGCTTGGTATCTAAATTAAGAGTAAAATTCTAATAAAGTGGTTTTCCTTAATAAAAAGCTCAAAAAATGACAAAAAACAAACAGAAATAAAACTTTAACAATTGTTAGTCACTTTTACAAAAAGACACGGGAAAGAAAAACCAGTTGTCGTGGTTATGTTATTGCTTTATCTGCTGTGTTATATAAGCTGACTAATATCTCCAGCCATTGTATTGTTGTAATTCAAATTTGTTTACATTGTTACGTGATAATCGCAATGAAATGAGTCCCATTGATGAATATTAATTGTTAAAAACATCGCTAAAACCATGAATATTCATTTGCAATTGTCGCATGTGGCTAAATGTAAATAACTAATTACAACAAACTGGAGGTATTAATCTCTTTACAACGAACTATTACTATTTTCCCTGGAACAATTGTTTATCAAACACTGTTTTAACACAAGTTTTATCTCTGTTTGTTTTGTCGGTTACAGAAGAAAACACCTAATATGTTGCCCCAATGCTTTAGATCAAACTATACATACCTGGGAAAAATCTAGGTTAAAGCTGTTTTGTTATAGCTTCTAAACAAATAAAGATACAAAATGTTTTCAAAAATAATATTAAAATTATCTCTGACGATATGCAACATGCTACTATTTGATGTTTTTAACCTATTCATTATCAAAACATTCAATGTTTACATCGACTTCGAGGTTAAACATGTTTCAAAACATGGTTTTACGACATACCGTTGAAAAACTCGTCAACATCTGAGAAACAATACCTAAACGCCATATTTCTAATCAGTCGATAGACTACAGGGCGTCTATAAGCGCTTACGCGATTTATGTTTATAGCTCTAGTTTTGTAACGAGGCAACATATCAAATAAATTGTTTCATCAATATGTCGAGAATTGCCTTCTGTTTAAAATGATGTACAATATGACCCACGTTTGCATTTAAAATCTCGAGTTTTGGTCTCAGGGGTTTCAGTATTGACACACCCAGTATACTGAGCACCTTAAAAAATTTTCCGGAAATGTTTACGTACTATTTCTGGAGAGAAAAGTTTGTTTCATCTTTCTAGCTCTAATAGTAATCCTGTAATCCGTTTAGGACACTTTATCTTGGCCAACCGGTATATTGTGTTAATCTACGAGTATGTTGATCTAATTCACCACGTTTGCATGTAAATTTAAATTTGTTATGAGCTTGCTCTTAACCACCATCGTTAAATATTATTAAAAAATGACAAACTATAGACTATAATTGAATACTGTATATTTTGTGATTGGACGCATGCATGTTTTTGTGTTATGCTATTCTACCATATTGTATGAGGTCCCCAACGACAAGTTATATATAACTTGTTGGAACCAACACTTTGTGACAAATTGTAAAATAAAAATAAAAAAAATACAAGTATAATGTTTTCTAAGATACTTATTTTAGAGTAAATAAATAAATAAAAATCAACTCGTGTTGTTTGGTGGGGATCACTAGCTTACGCTAAGTAATTTTAGGCTAAGCTAAAAACTCATAAACTCAACTGCAATCATTTTGTTTGAGGGTAAATTTTACCTGAGTACGAGACTGAATTCCAGATCCCGAAACGTCGTGTTCTTCTTGATCTCAAAACCCGATGGAAAGCGTCGGTTATATATTTTCATAGTTACACATAAGTCCCAATCAATACGAGTAAGTAAATAGTCATCAAAAAATAAATGAGTTCCAACCATACATCAGCTAATAACTATGAAAAATAAATTAGGGGAAAATTGGTATGTCAGATTACACCCAAATGAATCCATCATGGCTGCATTGTTTATATACAATACATCTCCCTAGCTGAGAACGCTTACAAAGAGAACATGAGTTGTTGTGCATATTGCAATGATAAACCAACGCCCGGAACAGATGTTTGTTCATCCACGTCTTTGTTTACTTGTAGTGTTTTGTCTTGATGCAGAACTATTGTTTTAGATTAAATTTGAATTATTTCTAGAACTTGTCAAAGTACGAGTATTTCTTAGGATATTGTCCTTAAAAAACGACAATACCATGGTTATCAAATTAGATTAAATACATAAAGAATAATCATCACAGATTTTAAATGCGTTATAAGTTCGTTTCAGGATTGAATGTGTTTTGCTTACAAAATAGTACAAGTACATCACACATTTACATTACGACATCAAAAGTACATTACGACAAAGAAGATGTCAAAGTTGATGGACGAAAAGCGGAATGAAGTTTTTCTTTCATCTCTCCCTATTATGAAGAAAATGAATATGAGATCATAGCTTTGAAGCTGCGTATTAGTTTTCAGTATCTTGTGACTTGATTAAATATTTGAATTGTATGGGTTTTTTTGCTTTCTTGCAACTATTTTGTTATACCAATTCAAAGATGGCACACAACAAGTTTCAAAAGATATTAATGTCATATTTTACATACAATTGATTTTGAATGACAAATGTTTCTTCAAAATACTCTGAGGGACACATTACAACCCTTTAACATATTTCCATAGAGTATTTTGAAGACAATTTTCTAATTCAAAATAAATTATCTGTGAAAAGTAACATTTTAAACCTGATTTTGTGTCATCTTTTAACTGGTACAACTAAAAAAGTGAATTCATAAAAAATTGTTCCTTGCTCCGTTGAATTTGTCCTGAAATTCCTTTTCTTTTTAAGTGCCCTGGGAGGGAGTTGTATTTAGAAAATTTGAGGCCATCCATCCCGGATTTCGGATGGGGGTGGGTGACGAAAAGTGCGTCAAAACTAAATTCTTAATCCTATAAAAAAAGTCTCCGAAAGATTTAAAAAGATATTTCCTTTTTTTTAAAGTTAAGGTGGGGAACATTTAAAACTCACCTGTATATAAACTAAACAGACTTTGTATTTACAAAACTCAGGTTGCAACTAACACATTTCGTTTCAGCGTTCAAACATTAGACGTGGTTCCTTGTAGTTAATGTGCAATGGGAGAATTCTTCACAAATTGATTCAAGGAATATTAATTCAAACACAATTTGTAAACATATCCACATTTTCACGTGTACAATTTGATGATGAGTTATTTGTCTTGGTCATTCGCACGTCTAAGTACATTCACTTTGACAGCTAGCCAATATATATAATTTATTTGCCAATTCATCGTAAAAACAAAGTAGTAACGGCAATGATCCGGTCTCCACAACAAACACAAACTACATGACACTGAAAAGTAGATTTTCTGCAAAACCCATGTGTCAGTAGTATCAGGTATCTTGCTGCTTTCCCTGTCTTAAAAACGTATTGAGGAGCAAGTAACGGCATCACACATTTTTTAGGCTCTAGTTGAGATCAGAACAATTCTAGAATGATTAGTTTCCTTTCCATAATCAAACGCTGGTTGAGGATAGGCGCTGTGACGATAGAGGATGGAGAAAATTCCTATCTAGGAGTTTCCTGGAATATCTTCATTGGGATAGTTTTCTCAACAACACTCTTTGGAGCTTTGTTTGATAAACGAACACACCTTATTACGGCTGCCCGACGATCACATGACTATTTCTTATATCATGTTTAGCTATTGCTTGTTTAAATCAACCGTTTACAAACAATCTGAAATATCCACAGTTCTAAACTTAAGAGCGATCGAAGAAATATTAACAGCAGAGAAAACATAATGATTTTTGATATAGCAACCGCATGTCTCCTATTGAACCTTGGTATCCTGGCAATTGGGTTTTCCAAATCTAGACTATCAGAATCCCTTACTCCTGAACAATCGAGCCCATGTAAATCATTGGCAGTATGTGGGAATAGATGCTATCTTGAAGACACAGTTCAAACCATATCTAGAGAACATCTATATCCAAGAAGAAATGTTCGTCAAGCCTGGTCTGTTGACGCTGTGAACCGCTTGCAAGTTTTGAGAGAAGGACAAAGAGATCTGATGTACGTGAAACAGGATTTAAACTCTTGGTACCTTATATTTGTAGGTTGGCTCGTTTTTTGGTCGCTGCTTGCGCAAGTCCTCTTATTGGAATATGGTGGCTTCTTTATGAAACTTCATTACAACGAATTTGGATACCAGTTGGCTTACACCTACTACTTACTTATTGTCATGTGTATCGTCATTATTTGTGAACGCATCGAAGTGGAACAAACCAAGTTCTTGAGGGTACTTCTCTGTGGTCAGCACGTCAGAAATCCAGAACCCGGAAACAGTGTGAGTTTTCTAATTTTGTCAACGAACATAGAAAATGGAATTTCTCTGGCCAGATTTTTGACGTGAAGTACGTGTTGATGCAAGATATTGTTGACGCTTGTGTGTTGATTTATTTTGCGATTGTACAAACTAAACTTACCGTATCTATGGATACGAGTAAATCGTTTGTTATATTGTTGGTTTTGACGTTTTAGCCTATGCTTAAAACTGTTGTTGTTGTCTTCTTTTAAGGATGGTTTTAAACAACATTAGTGGTTATTTTGCTAGAACACTGCGGATGTTTTATGAAATCGGAAAAGTACAATTGTGATATTCTGGTTCTTGTAGTACGACAGAAAATATTCTTGAGCCTTTTAACACACAAATTAAACGTTTAATCGGAACACATTTTAACAATGAAAAATTTATGGTAACTATGTTGAACGCCGTAACTTTTTCGTCTTATTGGCTTGTACTTTGTTTGTACTTTTTCTTAGTCGTTAGTTACGTTTCTGATTGTTTTAGGTTGTGTTAGATAATCTAAATGATGTACTTATTGATTGTTAATTAAAATACAAAACTGAACTACTCAGTTACTATAGTACAGTTTTTTAACCTTTCTTATTACGCAGGCAATAAAATATTACTATTTAACTCTTCAAATGGTTTTGTTATTATAAAACTCAGTCATCTAGTTAGACCACTTCCTGCTTTGTTAAGGAAGTGGTCAAGAAATGTCAATCGATGCTACCAGCCAGCCAGTCAGTCGCTGGATAGCTGTCACTGGCCATGGACGTGATTGATATTATAACTGTTATATTCAGTAAGATTAGTAAAACGGACAATAGTTTTCTATATACAGGGTGGCCCTAAGTCAATTGACAAACATGCATGCATTTCATTGAATGCATGTCGGTCAACTGACTTATGGGCTATCCTGTAGATAAACAGTAGATCATTCCATAGTTATTTTAAATTAAACAAGATAATTATACATAACCAATATGGATTTCGGCCTGGATTGATGTGTGTAATATTTCCAATGGTGTAAATGGTGCTCTGGACAGTAAACAAAACACAGTAAAAAAATGTATTCTTTGTCACAGATACGGCCTTTGAATCAGTAAATTATAAAATACTTTAGACAAAGTTAAATCTTATGAACGAAATACAAAGTACTAAAAGGTTTTAATCTTCCCTACATAAAATAACTCAATATGTTAAAATAATTGTTTTAAGCAAGAAGAAATATCTAAGAAAGTATCTTCTGATAAACTTAAAATTATGTCAGGTATTCCTCAAGGATCTGTGCTTAGCCTGAACAATTCTTAATTTACGTAAACGATATTTCCACATACCTTTTTGAATTCTAAATTATTGTATTTGCTAATTACACCTTGAATTTATTCTTTCTGATTCATCTTTGCCTCAATTGAAAACGGACACGTTTACTTTAATGGTTGGAAATAAAATTAGTGAAACTAAAGATATAAAACAAAGCTAGTGACATTTTGCATACACTGAAATTGAAAATCAAATATTGGATCTAGAACATTAATAAATTAATATGACATCAAGTGACTAGGTTAATTTCTTGGGTTTTAAATTAGGGGTACACACTTAAAATGCAAGATTCATATTGATTTACTTATTCGCAAATTATGACTGGTATATTATATGATAAAACGGATTTGGGTTAAAAAATATTCAGATAACGCTTAATATGTATTCACACTCATGTTTCCCACATAAACAGTGTATGGCTAATGCTGTATGTTCAATTGGTTGGAAGTTCTTGGGAGGTGATTTTACCACCGATGCCATAGATCAAATTCTTATGGCTGGTGATAGCCTCTATGTAAAGTCACGTCACGAGAACAATGTAGCCGAGGTTTATTTGGAACCCGAAGATATTTTAAGACGTTTCGAAATCAAAGGTCAGACACTGTTTGTCGACAAACTAGACTGGATTTTAAGTCAATTATACCCTTTGAAAGAAGTTGATTATTTTAACAGTGTCGAAACCTTATCTGGTTTATTGGATGGACTATTGGCTGGGGACTCTACCGATGGCGGGTTTCTATTTATAGGTCAGTCAGTTACAGTAGCTTTTTGGCGTTTTCAAGGCCTACTGTATCTTTTTGACTCTCATGCCGTCAATGAAAACCGCAAATATGACCCAGACAGTAGGAACAATTTGGCTAGGCTTTTTGAATGTGGAAGTTGTTTGTCCCTTGCATCACTATTATTGGCTAATTCCGCTCTTGATGGTTATGCAAGGGAGTATACTATTTACAAAATCAGTTTTATAACAGTTCAAGCAGTTGACCTTCCCCAACCTATGGAAGTGGAAGCCGGACCGTCCCCGGGACAGGCTAGGCGTATCGTCAATGATATTCTTAATCATGATCATAGCAACGATGCTAAACATCTTAAGAAGGGCCCTGGTCGACCAAACAAACGTGGACGCCCAAAAAGTACTGAGCACTACTCGGGACGGTCAAATTAGGCAGGCAGTACGGAAGTATAATGTACAGCACCCTGAAGTCAATCAGGTTCGGTCAGGCGCTATAGCCAATTACATCCGGAGGTAAATTTGAGCTCTGTTTTACGTTATAGTCAATCACACCCTGAGGTCAACCGAGGCAGTGTCAGACGTTACAGCGAGAGACACCCTGGTGCTGTACAGCAAAGAGTTCAGATATTTAGAGTTAAAAATCCTAAACTATCTGAACTCAGATATTTGCCCACCGAATTTGCTCGCCATGTTGTGAATAATGGCCCCATGGCTTATTGGTCAGGGGAACATCTAGATGCCATTATTCCCTACAAGCTAACGAAGGTCAGTCTTTGGGGTGAAGACATTTACAAATGTCCCTACTGCCAGGCACGGCTCTTTGATGAAGAAAGGGAAAGAAAACGTTGGTGCTGCGGGGAAGGTTCCTTTAATGTCCAAAAACTGACTCCTCTGCAGGCACCATTTTACGCCGACAAAAAGTTCCTGGATCGTGCTCGTGCCTACAACGACCTGTTTGCCTTCTGCGCTCTCGAGGTTACTGGCGGCTATCGGCATCCTAGTGGTTTATCATTCTTCAAGATTGAAGGTAGGATGTACCACCAGGTACACAGTCTGGATGCTCCCGGCCAAAGGTTTGCACCAAGAGGCGGGGAGGTTCAGTTTGTAAACCGAAGCCGACTGTACATCGACGATGGCGAGGAACGCAAAAACATCGCCATGGGTAGATCGCTGGATGTGGATATTACTGAAGCTATTAACAATCACCTAGAATCATGCAATCCTTTCATAGGTTACTTCAGGCGATTGAGTAATGAGCCCTCAGTTGATGCCCACTTGAGTTTTCAACTCACAAGCCGATCAACCCATGGCCCTGTTTTAGGCGATAGACAAACAGGGGTTGAATTGCACGCGGTCCTCAGCACTGAGGAAACGGCCAACGAACCTCGGAAGCTCAGTGTTTGGAAACTTGGGGAAAGGCGGCCTCAATCCATAGATTTGTTTAGCCACCTCATGGAGCCCTTTCAGTATCCGCTACTCTATCCTCATGGTGAATTGGGTTGGGAAATCGGATTAGTTGACAACAACGGCAAGAAGCTGTCTCAGTTTGACTATTCTCGCTGTCTCTACTTTCAGAGCCCCGGTTTTCTCATCTTGGCAGGTTGTCTCAAGCCTGGCAGGTCGAGATGTTTGCCAGGTACGAAGAAGAGCGGCTGCGATATGTCAGACGTTGTCAGGATCCGAGGTCAAGAGCCCAAAATGCCATGAGGACAGGCCCACCTCAACGAGCTCCTTGAAGCACGGCGGGAAGGTGGGCAGGTTTTGCGAGACATTGGGCAAGACGAGACTGTCCAAGGTGAAGGGGAGCACAGCCTGGAAAGATTTACTCCCAAGTTCGTTTACTGGTGGACCCAGATACATGAAAGTCCATTACGAAAATGCAATGGGTCTTGTTTCACGTTTGGGTTCACCTACGTATTTTCTCACATTTACGTACAGCGCAACTTGGGAGGAAAACAAGAAGGCTTGCCCTAACAACAGCGGTAGAGTGATCCTGGTACAGCCTGCAGAGTCTTCCGCATTAAACTACTCGAGCTTCTACGAGATCTGCGCAGCGGAGCGATGTTCGGTAAAACGTTGTATATCGTCTACGTTATCGAGATGCAAATGCGGGTTAACCTCATGCCCACATTGTATTCAAGATTGACGGAGACGGTCCACTTCAGGCTTTCGAAATTGACTCCGTTATTCGCGCAGATATTCCATCTGAAGTAGAAGCCGGCGGTAGACTTAGAAAGTTGGTACTGACACATGATTCACGGCCCTTGCGGCACGGATCATCGTACCGACTTTCCATGCTGGGACTCTGCGAAGGGATACTGTACCAAGTTCTTCCAAAGCCTTCCTGTCAAACTTCCCATGTTGATGAGAAAGGTTTCGTTGTATACAAGCGACTATGCCAATGAGGGGCTATAAAGTCAAGGAACCGTACTGTTACCGTTCATGACGGTTGGGTCGTCCCATAACTCTGCCTTACTCTTGAAATACGAGGCGCATATAAACTTGGAGCTTGCATCAACTCGTCGCGTAATTAAATACCTCTTCAAGTACCTGATGAAGGGTGGCTCGCTACAGAACGTATCAGTCACCCCATTGGGTAAGCAGGATGACGAGGTAGAGCATTACGTGACGAAGAGAATGATCGGTGCTAGCGACGCGTGCTGGCGGCTCTTTGAATTCCCAATCTCTAAGTCAGAGCCAACAGTCGAATGTCTCCCCATTCACCTTGAGGGGAAACAAATTGTCTGTTTCACGCCAGCTAGGCTGTCCGAAGCAACCGTAAATGCAAGCTCCAAGCTTATAGTGTACTTCAATCGTCCTCGTGATGCAATCTTCGACGACCTAACGTACCTCTTTTACGAACGATTCATGGTACATACCACTCGTCCGAAGAAGGCAACGTTCTATGAGAGTGTCGATGGCAAGCGTTTTGTTACGGCTCGCCAGCGTGGTGAGAAGGTATGTAGACTGTTGTGGGTCTCCCCAAACAGAGGTGAACAGTACTACCTTCGTATTCTTCTCATGTCGACACCATGCCGAGGTTACGGCCATCTTCTGTCTCTCGGTGGGCCTGACTGCCGAACATTCCAGGAGCTCGCCCGTAAACTCGGTATGGTGGAAGACGAAGATGAATACCACCACGTGCTGGAAGAAGCGTCCACTTTCATGCTTGGCCCTAGACTTCGTTCCTTCTTTGTGCTCCTCTGCAACATGGGAGCTCCCGCAGCTCTTTTGTGGGAGAGCTTCCGCAACACACTGTGTGAGGATCACTTAGAAAGGAACCCACAAGACCCCGAAAAAGCCATCAAGCTCATTGCTCGAGATCGACCGCAGTCTTCGCCGGCAAGGATCCTGTTTGACAGACCACGGACTTCCAGACGTTCAAGATGACACGACTGAGTTGGGAAGAGAGCTGCTCAACTACGGCGAAAACCATCAGAGAGCCATTGTTGACGAGTGGGTACCAAAGCTCTGATGATCAACATCGTGTGTTTGAGTATGTTCGCCCTTTGCCTTAGCCCGGGATGGTAGATCTTCAAGGGTCATTTTCCTCGACGGCCCTGGGGCTATGGTAAAACATCTCTCATTCGGGTCATTCTTTCGTTTGTTCGTGGTTGTGGTCAGGTAGCTCTTGCAGTGGCCAGCTCTTGATAGCAGCCGGAAACATGCCAGGTGGTACAACAGCACACAGCATGTTCCGGCTTCCCTCGATCTTGGCGATGGCACAGGCGTCTGGAACATCACCAATGGTTCCCAGCGAGCAGAGCTCATCAGAGCAGCACAGCTCATAGTATTTGATGAGGCTCCGATGGCACATCGTTATATTTTCGAGATTATCGACAGATCGCTTAGAGATCTCATGAATAACGATGTGCCTTTCAAACAAGATCTTCCTCTGCTCTGGGATTTCCGTCAGATAGCGCCCGTTGTTGAAAGGGCTCGGACACCGGAAGACATCGTATGCGTTTCACTTCGGGCGTCCCGTATCTGGCGGTTGTTCAAAGTGTTTTCTCACTACAGCTCACAGGACAAGTAGTTCCGTTGACTACTCGGGTTTCCTCCTCCGGGTAGGAAACGGAACTACGGCTTCAGTATCTTCGGAGAGGGTCGTGAAAAACAATGTCTCATTCCATTACACGGAGTTAGGTTTTGACGAACCTAACCGATATGATGGCTGAAGTTTATCCAGTGAATGTACTGAGAGATTCAGACGAATGCCAAGAGAGTTATTCTCTCAACTTGAACGTGAACGTCAAGCAGATCAATGATCTCATCTTAAACTGCTTGGACGGTCAAATTCATGAGTTGAGAAGCGCCGACACTGTGGACAGAGAGGACGACGATGGCCTGGACGTTGATGTTCAACTTCTTAACCAGGCATCTGGGAAGGAGTACCTGACCATGTGTTACGTCTGAAGGTCGGCGCGGTGTGCCTTATCATGAGGAATCTGAATATCGCCGACGGACTTGTTAACGGTACGTGAATAGTAACGGCGATTAGTAGCAGGCTAATCACCGTTAGACTGCCCACAGTACGCTACCTATAGGTATTCCTAGGATAGTCTTTAGGTTTGCGTTTGCTGAGGGGTCACCGCTTCGTCCGTCGACGACAGTTTCTTGTTTTGGCCTACGCAATGACTGGTCACAAGAGCCAAGGCCAAACAATAGAGCACGCCGGAGTCGATCTTCGGACGGATTGCTTCACGCATGGTCAGCTGTACGTCCTTCTCAGCAGGGTACGACATCCAGACCACATCGTCATTCTCATCCATCCCGATAAAGTTAAAGACGGAGTTGCTCACGCTAAAACATTGTGTACGGTGAACTCCTTCTTTAACTTGGCAGTAGGATAGGACCTGCCTTAAAATTAAAACTCCCCGTCGAATCTGACACGGCAGTAGGCTAGGGGGCCTGCCCTGAAATCAAAACTCCCCGTGGATTGTAAATATTAGACATAGTGTAAATATGGTCTCTACGTTTGCCGGCCTCCTCGTGGCGAGACTGGATACACCAACCTTACTCAAATATGGTTGGTTAACTAACGGGCAAACACACAATTAATTGAACAATAACATAGAACAGGTTAAAAAACCAAATAAACTTAAAAAGGCATACACATTTTGGTTCTGTCTTATAAATTAATAAATTTCTTTGCGAACTCAACACGATATTGTTAATATCGTAAGATATCCCGTGCTATTTCCCAAGAGTATAAATTATCAATGTAGTTGACAGAAACAATTCGGAATAGTTGGAAGTTGGAACTCCAAAGGCAAGGAAACGTGTACTTTCAGCAACAGGTCGTCTGACAAACTGTAAAGACTAAAAGAGGGTGGTTATTGTACGTCACGAATATAACACGACCAAAGCAGAGCCACTATGTTTGGTTGCTTCTTCCTTCACGCACGCCGAGCGCAGCGAGGCCACGGTTTGGTTGAAACACCCTTCACCACAAACGCCGAGCGAAGCGAGGCCACTACCTTCAAACGACACCGGTCTAAATGTAGGCCCCAGCGAGTGCCGCAGGCGCGAGTATGTATTATGCTCATGTATTCCCACATATAATATAAGGAATAATTGGTTGAGGAAAAGAAAGTTCATATATTAAACCGCTGTTCGTAAACAGAAACAATTTATAAAAAGTATATTAAATATTAAAATTAGATCTAAATGTAAGCACATTTTTATTGAACACATTATAATAACTTTGCCCTTTATATACACCCAAAGAGTGTCTCATGCATATTAAAACCCAATTTGGATATCTCATATGACAAAAATTTATTATAATTTAATGGCAAAACATTAAAATAGCCATTCTCAATTTCAGTTTTATACTACAAATTAATGAATGATTGAATGAATTCATTGTTTCTTTTCCCAATACAACAATACAGTATATAATATATTTGTAAAACATATATGTACTCAACGATTTCACAAAATTTACAACGTAACTTAACTATTTTCTAATATTACTGTAAAAAATTGATTAAATTAATTAAGAATCAATAACAAAATTATCTCGATGTAACTTTTTTGTTGTTGCGGGTTTGTTGGCTGCGTGCCTAGTTAATTTTATTTGAACTGTAATAACTTACAATCTACTACTGATTTGCGACTTTTGCTTTGTGTTGTTAATTGACTTTTGTATCTTTTGTTTTGTTGTCTTTACTCTATTGATAAAACAAAATTTCTATGTTGTTGTGATTTAAAATAAAATTTTGATCGCATTTTCGAAATTATTTCTATTGTTTGTTTGTTTAATTGTATCCATCAAGCTGTTGAAGATTTCAGGGCTAGATAAGTATGTATAGTATTTTTTGTATAGTAAAAATACAAACTAAGTTTCGTCTAAAGTGCATAATAAACTTCCAGATAGCATGAAGCAAGAAGTATCATCAATTTTCCAAATAAAATTAAAAAGTAAAAAAAAATAAAATTAAAAAGTTCTTATGCATTTTGTATACCACGGGATACATGTTCTTTCTTCATTTTAAATGTCATACTATTTTTGTGCGTGTTCTTTTTATTTTCTAGTATAGTGGTTTTAAATTAAATTAGAAAGCTAAATTTAACCAGTCTGGCGGTGGGTTACTGGCCAGTTTACGGTGATAAGATTTTTCTGTTTCATTTGCTAATGTTTCGTGTAGTAGTTTAAGTTAATATTCGTCTGAAGACAGAATCAGATTCCAGATACCGAAACGTCCTGTTCTTCTTGTTCACAAAAACTATGGAAAACGGTAATGTAAGGAAATTTCAACCTCAAAAGCAGAGCAGTTTAAGTCACAATCAAAATCAATAAGTACATACATCACAAAAGTAAATAAGACTCAGCCACTAATACAGGAGTAAATATAAATTCAATAAATAATTAGGTATTCAAGATTACAGCCAAATGAATCCACCACAGCTGCATTGTTTAAAACAATACATCTCCTAGCTGAGAATGCTCACAAGAGAACAAGAGTTGTTGTGCATATTGCAATGATAAACCAACGCCTGGAACAGATGTTTGTTCATTCACGTCTTTGTTCAATTGAAGTGTTTTGTTTTGGTGCAGAACTGTTGTCTTAGAATTAAATTTGAATTTATTATAAAGAACATTTATTTGATAAATGCACACTTTTTTATTATATAAATAAGTTACACAAGTGCGAATGGTGCTTTTGACGCACACAATTTTGATATAAGATTATGAGTTTTCTAGATTATAAAATTGGTTTCTTAAAATAATTATATGCTGGATCTAATTTGGGTGGTTGAGATTTCAAATAAAACTTGTATCTTTTACCAATCATAATAATAATCATATAACTTTATAATTTGAAGTATATCCAAATGTTACTTAAGAATTTAGTTATTGTTCCCTTTTGAGCCAATTAGAAGTCCAAATGTTGTTTCATTTTTTGTTTATCTTGGAAGAATTGTTTTGTTTGATCATAAGTTTTCTTTTTTCTTCATGGATTTCTGATGGTTGGGATTCGTTCAATTCAAAACGGATTGTTGGTTCAAAATCGTAGCCTGATTGGGGGTTTCTGTTGATAGCCCAGATGTCAGCTCGGCGAATAGATCCATGACCAAGTAAGTTGACCTTCAAGTTCTTCGTAGATTTCATAACCTTTTCTTTTTGAGGCATTTGCCATTAACCTTTTGATGCTGTGATGTCTTTGGTTTCTTAAAAGGTCGCCGAATAGATATTTCCAGAATATGGGGGGGTCTCAGTGTTCACACAATGGCGACACCGGTTCCCATTCTTGGATCTCCCGTGGTGCAACCTTGTTGTTGCAACATCTCCAAATAATTTAAGCCTATCTTTGAGCTTCGATGTAGGGAAATCTGTAGAGTTGTGTATATTAAGATTTATTCTGGGACATTCTTCAAAAGTACACGCGCCTCTTCTTTTGTAAGGCAAACTACACCATTTTTGATATTGAACATCTTCCAGTTTACTCCTTATACATCCGGACAAAACTTAAAGCTCAGGAAGAATGTGATATAAATCTAGCTTTTTAAAAACAATTATTTATTTCCTTTGGAAAGTTTCTGAGAAAATTAATGTAGGGGTTTTCAATTTTCATTAAAAGGTTACAGATGTTTATGTGTTGTATGTAGGCCTCTCAATCCGCCTTGCACAGTCTAATACATTTAAATATATTTTATGTATCAATCATAGAGTTAGGAATATCTTATGGTAGCTCTAATATTTCCATTAAAACTGATTGTATAATCACATAAATATCATTCAAAAAGTAGCTTTTGATTTTATTCAAGAGAGAGTTTGAAATGGGCGTATTAAAATCGGCAGGATACATTTATTCAACACATATATCATTTGATATGCTTTTAAATAGGGTTGCAATCTTTTCGGTTAGTAAATTTATTATTTATTAAAACGAAGTGGTAATAGTTAATGGTACGGTCTCTACAACAAATACACTCACTACAATACACAAACAAGTAGATATTTTGCATTTTTCAGTGGTATCATATATATTTCTTTTCCTCTCCTAAAGACTTATTGGCCAACAAGGTAGGGCATCATAAATTTTGTCAGGTTCTTGTTGTGATCTTACAATGATTAGTTTACTTTTCAAAATCAAACGTTGGCTAAGAGTAGCGGCTGTAACGGTAGAGGATGGAGAACATTCCTATCTTGGAGTTTCCTGGAATATCTTTATTGCGATGGTTTTCTCAACAACACACTTTTGGGGCTGTCTTTAATGATCTAAAGGGTATATTACTGCCCGACTATCTCACGTAATTATTTCTTTTGTAGTGATCAGCTACTGCTTGTTTAAATCAACAGTTCACAAACAATCTGAAATATCCACAATTCTCAACTTGAATGCGATCGAAGAAAGCTTTAACAGCAGAGAAAACAGAATGCTTTTTGATATAGCAACCGCATGTCTACCTCTATTGAACCTTGGTATCCTGGCACTTAAGGTTTTTCCAAATTTAGACTATCAGAATCCCTTACTCCTGAACAACCGAGCCATTTTTACTATCATTTTTGACTTTCTAAAATCATTGCACGTCTTTGGTCTGATGACAGCACTTGTAAAATGCTATAAAGTGGATATATCACTTAGATGCTATCTTGAAGACACAGTTCAAACCATATCTAGAGAACATCTATATCTAAGAAGAAATGTTCGTCAAGCCTGGTCTGTTGAAGCTGTGAACCGCTTGCAAGTTTTGAGAGAAGGACAAAGAGATCTGATGTACGTGAAACAGGATTTAAACTCTTGGTACCTTATATTTGTAGGTTGGCTCGTTTTGGTTGCTGCACAAGTCCTCTTATTGGAATATGGTGGCTTCTTTATGAAACTTCTTACAACGAGATTGGATACCAGTTGGCCCACTACTACTTATGTCGTGTGTTATCGTCATTCTTTGTGAACGCCTTGCAGTAGAGCAAACCAAGTTCTCAGAGCAGATTCAAGTTCTCCTAGGTCAACAAAAGTCAAATCTCCGAAACAGTGTGAGATTATTTATTTTGTCCAGGAACACCGAAAATGGAACTTCTCTTGTCATTTTCAACCTTAACTATGTGTTGCTGCAAGATATTGTTGACGCTTGTGTTTTAATTTATTTTGCGATTGCATAAACTAAACTGACCATTTCCATGGATATATAATTTGCTATACTATTGGTTTTGACAATTATCTTGCCAGAACGCTGGAGTTTAAATAGTAAAGGTTAATTTCTTGTAGTAGTAAAGGACATATTCAGATACGTTAATCACTAATTTCAAACTAACAGGCTCTAACTATTGATTTGCATTTTAGCTGCAACACAAGCATGGCGTCTGTTATACTCTTCGTTCTATACACTAGTTTCGATGTGGTCATACTTTGTTTTTGTTGTAAATACGTATTAACTAACATCATTTGCTGTATTTGAATGTCTGAGTGACTTATTATTGCTTGAACTTAGATATGAAATCGTACAGTTTAATATTTGGGATAGTCTTTTAGGAACATACAAGTGAGGTAATAAAATACTAGGTACTTATTAAATAATCTTAATATCATGAGCCCATACACCATCCCTGCTTTGGACAGGTAGTGCTATACCCTGTTAGAGTTTGCAATGCAGGTCTTACCTTTGATTAAAACCCATACAAAAGATTGTAAATTATTTAAGTCTACAATTAAAATTTAGTATAAAAGTAGTTTTTGCAAGGACTTAAAGCAGTAGTTTTGGTGAATAATCGACATTCTATAAATAATATTGCAAAATTAAAACACTCAGGACCACGCAATGAACAAAGCTATTACTCTATTAGTACAAGGACGGTTAATTTTCATGTTAAAGTTTTGTAATACATAAACTTTGATGGGGCATTAAATGACTCCCTTAAAATGTACGGATTGATTAAAATCCTATGTAATAAGATCTCTGACAGATAACTGATATCGACTGTTACACACACACACACACACACACACATACACACATACGCTCACACAAACCATAGTGTCGTGTTTAATGAACAGATGGACTATGCTGTCAGGTGTGGGCAGATGTGTCTTCATTTCCGGCTGAGTGATCGACCACCACAATCGATTTGTTTAGTTGATAACAGTCGCCACATTTGAAAAGCTAGAATTTAGATTTTAGTGCATAACCGTTTTGAATTTGGATATTGGAATGCTTAGGATGGTTATCTCACCTTAAAAAGTGATACATTACACCATTAAAGTACTTTGTTGGATGAAATAACTTAATATTCAAAAGCGTCTATAAAATGAGGGTTTGTTTACTCATGAAGTATACGATTTAACTTGGGGTATTTGTTATTTATCTCTGTTTAATCAAAACGTGATCACCAATAGAGACTTTTACATCAGATTAGAACAACGTTTTCAACTCACAAAAATAAATAAAATCTAAGTTAATTAAATACAGTTTTAAAATACGCAGTAAAGAACACATAGTAAAGTTTTTGGCCAAAGACCAAAACGAGGCTATAATTGTTGCAAACTAGAGTTTTAATAAGCGGATTGAAAGTAATTATTGGCGAAATTATAAGTGAATTAGAGTAACAATATGCAGAGGAATATCATTATTTGTTCCAGCAGTTGGTTAGCATTTATCTGCGTGTCAGCCTTGGTTTTCTTTCTCTCATTTAAACCAAGCAAAAACGTACAACCTAAGCTGTTGTATGTCTCAAAAACACGTTTTTAGAGCAAAATAACAAAATCTTTACCGCTTCTGAAAAATTAACTCTGAGGAAAAAGAGCTATAAAAACTACCTTTCTGTCTTGCTAAGATTAAAAGTTCTCTGTTTTGTCCTATAGGTATGTAAATCGTATATTCTAGCTAACTGCTACATGTTTCCCTATAATGGAACATTTTTATGTAATTGCCATAAGATTAAAATATGTCTGACACTGATAAATGTCAGTGCAAGCAGCATCATTTCAGATAGAATCTCTCCTAGAGAAGCACACAGCGTGAACAGCCTAGGTCACGTGTTTGAACGATAGATTCCCTTGAGTGTGTAAATCACAACAAACAATAGCACCCTCTTCACCCCTAGCCTAGACTCACCTAGCCGTCCCACTGCTCTACATGTCTTCCGGATGGAAATGTTCTGGAAAAATGTCAATGGGTTTTCAGTGAGGCAGGTTTCATACACTGAGCTTTGTTACGGGTGTGTAACGCACGTGCTACTCTATTGTTGTTATATCCTTTGTTTTATGTGTCTAAGTGGTGTTGTTTTATCAAGTATCTACAGAATTATCTCATTAAAAATGTAGAATAGGTTGTCAATAGAGGTTAATGTATAAAAGTAGATGGTAAATCAATTGTGTAAGCTGGATGAATAAATCTAGCCAGCCAGCTAAGGGACCTTTTTGAAGACATGTTAGGATCGTTCAGTCTGAAACGACAGCAACTTCCAGCAACCCGTATTGCTCCTAACTGTGAATCCTCAATAGATGCAGTGTGTGCAAATTTCAGTAATAAATATTTGGACGTTGAGGTACTGCAGACTGGATTGTCGGATCACACAGGACAGATTTGTTATTTAAAATTCCCAGTTACATATCTTACGAATACATACATTAGTCGTAGAAGCATGAATTCTGATAACTTGCGACTTTTGAAGAACGAATTGGCGGATGGTGGGAACCAGTTTTAAGCCAAAATGAAGTGGAGAGTGCCTATAACACCTTTATCAGAACTCTAACCATGCATATGGTTCCGCCTGTCCTCTTAAGAAAACTAGGATAAACCAAACCCGTCGAAAGTTAAAATAAATGATGATCCTGAAGTACAGCGAATATCTTTTCTGGATGCTAACAACATATATCTGAGAACCAACAGAAGAAGATAAGAAGAAGCTGCGGGCAAGAAACCTACGATCTGGCTTAGGGCCCTGAGGAGGGATCACAGCGCATCTGGAGATTGAGAGGCAGATAACAAATCCAGGCCATATGGAAGATTATCAATAGTGAAAGAGCTCAGTGATCAACATGAAACTCCCCTTCAACTTTTGATATCTCGCACCGTAGAAAATCCTACTGAAGTCGCCGACCACTTCAATGAGTATTTTTTCTTCGATGCAGAAGCGTTGAAACAATATGGGATCTCAAACACACATGTTCAGAACGTTCAAAGGCCTGATGATAACATCTGCATGTACAATTTCTTTCCAGTCTCAGTTGACGAGGTGATGTTAGCAATAGACTCCTTGAAATCCAAACCGTCCACAGGAGTGGATGGAGTTCCTTCAAGGTTCTTAAGATTTGTAAAGATGAAATATGTACACCTCTTCTTCACATTATCACTTTATCATTGGACCAAGGAGTTTCCCACAGAGGTTAAAATCAGCAAGGTAATTCCATTGCATAAAAAAGAAAGTAAAGTTAGAGGTAGGCAACTACAGACCAATTTCCTGACATCTGTGATATCAAAGGTCATCGAAGCTCGTCTTAAAATTTTGGCACATCTACGACACAGACTGCTATACCACATGCATGGGTTTATAAAGGAAAGTCAACCTTGACAGCACTTGTGGAAATGGTAGAGACAATATTGGATGATATCGATAAAGGGCATACGGTCACTGGGGTGTTCGTCGATATGAGTAGGCCTTCGACTGTTTAAGTCACGAATTGATCCTCTACTTCCGATCATTGGGGTTTTGCGGCATTTCTCTGGAGTGGTTCCGATCTTACCTTGAGGGAGGCTCAGATGGTAGAAGGCGAACCTGCAACAAGGGAATCATATCCACAGCCAGATCAAAAGTTCTTCCCATGACAAGGGGAGTGCCCCAAGGATCGGTGTTGGGGCCTGTACTCTACATCTTGTTCACAAACGACCACCATCGTCCCTCACAGTAAAGCCACTATGTATGCAGATGATGTAGCCTTGTTGACGTCCAGAGCGGAAACAGAAGAACTGGAAATGGATTCGTACATAGGCTTAAACGTTGCTGTACAATACTGTAATGAGCATGACCTAGTCTTCAATGCTGGGAAAACCAAGCAAATCAACTTTGGGCGCGGAAAGGATGTTGTATCTCCATTACCAGACTTAGAATGCGTTTCGTCGCTAAGGCACCTTGGAGTTGTCGTTGATGGTAACCTCACCTGGGACGAGCACGTTGACACTCTTTGTAGACGACTGAGCTCAGCAATTTTCGCCTTGAAGAGGACTACAGAAATAAGCACGACTGAGGCAGCTTTGATAGCGTACCATGCTTTATTTGAAAGTCAATTGAATTATGGAGTTGCTGTCTGGGGAGGTTCGTCGGCGCATAACTTACAACGAATTTTAATTCTACAAAAGAGGGCGCTACGGACCATTGCTGGCTTGAACAGACGGGAAAGCTGCAGGGAACTCTTCAAACAGTGGAAGATCCTGACAATCGCCAGCTTGTATATTCTGCAAACTGTAGTCTTGACAAGTCAGCATAAACTAGCCCAGAGACACCAGGATGCATGGATATCAGACGAGGAACTCAATTGACTACAATTTGCCACTGCATCACAGAGCAATATACGAAGAAAAACCATCATATGCAGGTGCCAAGTTTTTCAATGCTCTACCCCCTAGCTTGAAGATGTTGGAGCCGAAGATGCTGAAGTCGAAGCTGAAACTTTGTTGGCCGACAGACCGTTCTACAGCCTGGTGGAGTTCTTCACCTGGCAAGATCAACATCCTAAACTAAATATTGATGTGACTCTATTTTTTAATCTTGATGATTTAAAAAAAGAATGCTGATTTTTGATTTCTGATTTGATTTCTAGAGTAGACTAAATTGCACACGTATATTTTATGCATACACTTGTACAACCAAATACTATTTGTTTTATTGTAACTATTTGTTCACGTGTCTCATAGTGCTCGCGTGTCTTTGGCTTCTCTGTGAGAGTTTTTCTGTTTGCAATTTTTCAATTTTATTTGCCAAACATTATGTAGTCTAAGTCACTAATGTCTTAAGTGAGAATGAACAGCTACCGACCGTTGCCTGAGGTAGGGTGGGGCTTGAACCGTCGATCTACAGATGCACCGTTTCCTGCCGTCTCTAACGCCTCAGCTATTACGCAGACAACTTTTTGAGTTAATTCCTAAAAAAACATTACAAGAGGCCGTGAGATAAATTAGTATAGTATAATTGTTATTTGTAAATCATCTTATAGAGTTCACAATAAAGGTGCAAGACATTTAACTCAGACACTTTACATATTATTAGATATGTTAACTTGGAAAAGTACACGAGATAAAGACAATATGGAATATGTACGTAGTATATTGTAGACAAAAACAACGGAAAGGTAACTTAAAACTGAAACGATAGCTTGAGTTTGAACCGTCTTCAGTAAAAACATAGCATAAAAATATGTGTTTTGTGCTAAGTTTTCTACTAAAGACAGTTCAAACCGAAATATATAATGTTTTTTAGTTTTAAAGTCACCTTTTAGTTTTTTCCTTTCAGTTTTAGTATAATATATTGTAGTTATAGTTATATTACTAAAGAAATTTGAAGACAAAAATGTTTGGACCGAACCTGGACTTGAACCCGGGCCCGCTTGCTGGGTGGTTATGCTGACCACTACACTATTCGGCCCAACTATTTCTGCCTCAAAATTTAGAGAAGAATTTAAATCTAATGTTTATCTGAAACATGTGACAATTAGTGGTAATAAGTTAGCTATGAAGCATTTATACAAATTGATATTTATAATAAGTCATTTGACATAGACTTTATTTAAATTCTGTTTGTAATATTTCCAGCTTGTTGATTTAAAGTCACTATTTGACAGTCACATGTTTCGGATAAACATTCCGGTTTTTTAATAATTTTCTAAATTTGAAGGCATAATTAGTTGGGTCGGATGGTGTGTACTGGTCAGCATAACCACCCGTCAAGTGGGAGACCCGGGTTCAAGTCCCGGTTCGGTCCAAACATTTGTTCTTCAAATTTATTTAATAATAAATTAACTATTTAGCGTTTATATAACTCAAGATCCGTAGTTATATATATTACAATACTTCATGCCTCTGTGCATATGCCACTTATATAATAACAAATGTATTTTGTTATTCTAATCACATATATAATAACTATCTGAAGTCAAATTAAGCCATAAACTAACTCAAATCAACTAGAAACAAGATGTACTTTGTGGTTTCAAAGTTGGAAGTTACACACTACAGTGAATGAAATATCAGCTGAAAGCAGACAAACATGTCAAAGCATTGAATGTGACTGAAGGGAGGTTTCTGCACGACTGAACAGCCACAATATAGAGGGGGGGATGTGCGGTGATTGTAACAGCCGACTGCAGGAAATCTGTAAATGGACACGTGGCAACGGAATCATCATTGCAAATAGATTTGCAATAGACCGACCCTTTGCCACTGCTCATAGGAAGAATTTATTATTCCATTGTGAAAATTTTCAATACAGTTTGTTTTGGGGCAAACTAAATCAGCTTTAAAATTGTTTTAAAACAACTATTTCATTTTTACAGTTGGCAATGTTTACTTAATGTAAAATTTCCAACGAATTGCCTTTCACATTAATTATTACGAAGAAATATAGAGCATTTTTCTCAAATATTCTCTATGACGTATATTTATAAAATAATCATCTAAACATAAAATATTTTAAAAGCATATTTATAGAGAATGGTTTATTTGACACGGGTTCGGTAAGGGTACTCTTGTTTGTTTTGCATGGTGGTGAAAGAGCAAAACAAGTACATTTCGTAATTGTTCACCCTTATGCAATTATTTAGTAAGATATATAAATATATACTGGTTTAGTAAACACAAGTAATTTTAGCAACAAATGTTTCGGGTGATTCAATAAAATAATGTGTTACAACATATTAAAATATACATTGTTTTACACTTGGCAGTGAAAGGCTTTTTAATGTCTTTGTTCTAGCATTATTCAAATCAATATTAGCATTATTCAAATGCAAATCCTAAAGTACAAAATAAAAGTCCTAACATGTAACCATACCCAATATAGAGCCTTTGTTCATTAATAAATCTTTTGTCCGGTTGGATAATTTTAAACTTGTAATGTTTGATTTAAAAATACCCTGTTCAACTTAAAGTATACATATTACATCGTTATATTGTTTGTTCTTACAATAAAAGTTGTATTTTTACTAAGTTTACGTTCTTGTTTTAGTAAAGTCCAATTTTTTACCTAACACGCAGAAATTTAAACCCGCTTACTTTTAGTAATGTAAGAATCAAGAAGACAAAACTAAGGTGAAATTAAAGTGTTGTTGATTTCTAAATCATTTAAGTTTGGTTTCAGTCATTGCAAATATTACCCTGAAAGTGAATCTGACATTCTAAGTGAAGATAATTGTTTGCTTTTGGAATTCTTTCCCCATTCCCCTTTTACATTTGAATTAGCAGTTTGTTCCCAAATCAAATTCTCGGCAGATGATAGTTTTTGACCACAGAAAGTATTGTAAGTAAGGCGAAGACATCTAACTTTGAATATGCTTATAATATCTTTGATAAGATATTATGAAAGATAAGCTTCACATCTTGCTTTACATCTCTTGATGAGCAAAGGATTTGATGGTTTGCCAAACGCTCATACGATATGCTCAAGCTTGAAGAATGGCTGGTGAGGGGGAAGCAGACTGGTCACACGACCTACCAGAACTCTTTATGAGTCATCCCTTAAGGGTCGGTCTCTCCACCTCCACCCATCCCTTTGGCAGAATCATCAGAACAACCGCTCAAGAAGCTAATCGACTGATCCGTTTGAAGTAGGATTAATATAAGGTTCTTATTGCTTTACACATCACGGGACCCCTTTGGGTTTTAATATCTTTGATCTTGATTATTTGAGTTTTAGATGTCATCGAGAAAGAAATATTGAAATATGGACTGCTTAAGAACAAAGTACAATGTTATTTACCAAAAGTTGTAATTTGGCCAATTTCATTAAACTTGGTTTGGAAAATAATGTTGTTACCTCAATTTGAAACCAAAGCTAGAAATACATTGTTTATGATCTGTAACGTTAAGAGAAAACCTAGCACATTTCCTAAGTAGAATAATTCAGGCTGTTATAATTTCATATTAATTTTTAATCTGCGCATTACAAGCGGAAAAAGGAAGATGCAGATAATCTATAAAAATAATATAAATAAATTTCAAAGCTTTTAAACTCAATGTCATTATATCTTTGTAGGTAAATGGAAGCTTGCTTTCTGAATTACTGTATAACCTTTTATTAACAGTGGTAAATGAGAACATATTCTACTATTTACTGGGAAATAATCGCATGAAAGAAGCGATATTGTATTTTAAACCCACGTAAAACCACTAAAAGGCACGTGTACAAAGAGAACGTGACTGTTCGTAACTCCTAACTGCTCAAAACAAAACTAGTAATGTTTCCACTGAGGACTACATCGTCAGATTACATCTCCATCGTTTAACGTCGGTACTACACAGTTTTATTGCACCTACCAAACAATAAAAAAGCAAAGTTTTCATCTGTTTAATCAGGAATATGACACCTACCCTGAGCGTATACAAGGCGGTGTGTTGATTTAATTACTCACTGACTTAATCAGAGCATATTAACCTTGGTGAACCACAAGTTCTCCGAGCTTGTAAGCAATCTTGCCAACATCTAGGGATGAAACAAGGTGCGCTGACAACGTTACCATAGGAATGTTTAATATTAACACAGGGTTTTGAGCTGTGAATATAAGTAAACAAGTCTTATTAAATCACATTTGATACATGGGTGCTTAGTTCAGTTGGTGTGTTGTTCAGTTGAAAAAGATCCTTGTCTTGGAGTACCTAAATGAAATGTAGTAAGATGGTTTATAAGATGGAATAAATAAAACGATTGTAAGTTGGTATTAAACGAACGTTATTAGTTATTTAACTTAACAACTAAACAAACAATTTTTGTATTATGAAAATAATTAAAAATCGGGTATTAATATTTACTTCGTTCAACAAAATTTAAGGATCTTCACGTTAAGCAAAAGTTGCTTTGATTATAGCTTGGTTTACTATTTTGTTTTGTTGAGTAAGTTTGTAAGAGATAATTCAAATACTGTGTTTTATGTCTTGGAAAGCTCGTTGTTAAAATATACATTTACTTTTAGGAGTTAAATCAACGCAAAGTGTACAATTTTCTTTTTTGTGTATTTTATCATCTAAAATGCTCACCTCATGTTTAATAAACTACACAGATATTAAGGTTTTTGTTGTGCTTATATTTCAATAAATGTTTAGACATATTTTATTTTATTGTTTTACCAATGGGCACACTTTGTGGTTCATCAAATATTAAATATTTCATAACTGCATAATTGAATATGAATATTCTGAAGAAGCAAATAGTAAGATAATCTGCCTGCGTCCGTGGCTCAGTGAGTATAGTCATGGCTTGTAAAGCGCAAGGTTGTGGGTTCGATTCCCAGCGCAGGCACAAGGGTTTGGACCGCTTTCCTTGATGCCTACAAACCCTAGGTTAAGCAACACAGTAAACACGCCATTGGCCTACACAGTAAAAACAATCTGAAAGAGCACTGAAGTAATTTACGTTTATAAGGTAATCCTGAAAATATACCTTTAAATTCCTTTAAACCTTTAAATTTTCAGTCCTGGTGTAGGGACTGTTAAATGACCTAAATTCCTACACTAAATCTGAAACTATAATAAAATAACTCAAAAGTTGAGTATCCACCCAGAATTAGTTTGACTCATTCATGGAATTGGAAATGTAGTGGCCAGGCTTCAAACCATCAGAAGCTCTAAGCTTTGCTACTAAATTATTCCTGGAAGGATTTGGAATCAGCGTGCAACTTTGAGTAGCTTTCGACCAACGTGAGTAATCCTCTTAGTTTCTATTGCCATAACCTGATAGAAAATTATAATCCTCTTTGTATACAACTAAATGAGTTTTAACTTATCTTACAATTATTTCTTTTTTATGGAACCTTTGTTAACGTTGAAACTTAATAATAGTGGCGGAGTTCAATTTAGTAGAAGGAAAGAAACGGACTTTTCCTGCCACTTCCGGAGAAAAACTACTCCTAATGTTTCGGGTAGTCCGAGTCTGGGTGAGATCCTTTCAATTAATAATTACCTACCACCACATTTCTGTGTTTTTTCAGCTATTTGTTTTTTTCAGCTATTTCTTTTATGTTAACTCTAACATTTAGTTTTATTCCTATAACGTGTCCTCACTTTACGTGGTTATATTTTTAGTTGTAATTTTGACAAGCTATCAATTTTATGATGTAGCGGTATTTTTAAATGTTGGTTGGAATAGTCTTAGGTTAGATCTTAAGTTAAGATATTAATTAAATGTAGTTCCCACATTAGTGTAGTCCTCTGAAGACGGATGGAGTTTTAACTGCCCGAAACGTTAGATGTAGTTTTTCTCCGGAAGTGGCAGGAAAAGTCCGTTTCTTTTCTTTTACTAAATCTTAACTTATTGTTTTGTTATTTAGTTTCGAAGTAGATAAACTAAGTCTTTGTAGGTCAAAGAATACACTACGTACGTTTTTATACTTGACAGTCTTTAGCGCGAAAACATGGTACAATGTAACATAGACTCAATATATTGCTTGCAAATTGTTAATATTATTGGAACTTCTATGTAATGTTCATTACAGTACTATGTTTCTATCAAATAAACTAATTGGTACTAAACGCTTTTAAATTTTTTTATTTTCGTCAGGATTACGGATAAACAGCAAAGCCGTTGATTGCCAAAAATATAAACCAATTTTATTTGTTTCCATTAATTTTAAGCCTAAATTTTGATATATCTTCCGCATTAAGCTTGTGGTAATAAATCTTGAAATCGTATTTTTTAAACTAAATGAATAAATTCCCTAGCTTAGTTTCAACAAAACATGAAATCACGGAGAAAATTAATAATTCAAATCACCAGATTCATGACTGGTAGCCATTTTAAGATGATCTCTGTACATTTGGCTAGACAGACGATTTAAAACTCTCTCCACGTGCAAGAAGATAGCGTTGGCTTTGTCGCTTCACCTTTTATGGCAAAATGTACTTATTTCCCTTAGGCGTAACAAGTCCTCTATTTCCATATAACTCTATAAATATTTAAAGATTGACAGGGCAGTGTATGCATCAGTACTAAAGTTACTTTCCAACCAACCTTGTTAAATAGTTCAACTAAAATTGCTTGAAATTAGAAGCAAGATTATTCTATGCAAGTCCTCCCCTTAACCACTATTTGGTTTCATGTCGCAGCTTTTGGGTACCACAAAAATAGTCCTTTGAAACCTTAATCCTTCATCACCCTCTTCCCTCCAGGGCTTTGATTCGCATCACACAGCTAATGAAAAGGATTCATTATTACGCATCGCAGGGGCTACGTGAGTCTCAGCAAATTAAATATTGGCATTGGTTTTTTTCTTGTATTATCGATTATTTAAATTGTTATGCCGTTTATTTTAGGATGCGTGTTTATTCATTTTCTATTTATTTTCAATTTACAAAGTTATGTTTTTTATGTTGAATTTCTTAATCGCAAAATTGCACTAAGATAATAACACGTTGAAAATAGATTTCAAAGCAGAACTAACCAGATTTATATATCAAACTAATTTTACAAGAAATAAGAAATAAATGGACGCAAGCAGAAAAATATGACAAATACGAGTAATAATAAAGACAACTGTAACAAACTACAAAACAAAAGAGGACACGC
This sequence comes from Matsumurasca onukii, assembly GCA_018831715.1. Taxonomy (NCBI): domain Eukaryota; kingdom Metazoa; phylum Arthropoda; class Insecta; order Hemiptera; family Cicadellidae; genus Matsumurasca; species Matsumurasca onukii. The sequence goes on along the minus strand of JAHHFQ010000023.1, from coordinate 8,335 downwards.
ATGTTATCCGAGCTTACTTTTCCGGACCAAGGCATCTAAGCGTTCTAGGGCTGACGCCAACACAGAGGCTGAAGAAAAGGATTCGGCTTTTCGCCCACCCGTATAGTCATGAATAACAAGGGCCAGAGATGTTTTGCGTGTTTCCATTTTTACATGTAACTGTTTGTTAACTTGTTTAAAACAGATCTTGTGGATCTGGTTTACTTTCGAACTATTGAAGAGTGTACGAAATATGTCTATTAAAATTTGTTGTGTTTAAAAATGTATGTTAGCCTTAATTTCTAACTTTATTATTAACTATTTATTCTACTAATGCATAAAATGATTTACTTTAAAGTTTAAATAAATAGTGGTTGAGTCTGAAATAAATCCAGAGATTCACAATAATAAGTTCGTGGATAGTTTAGGTTGGCTAAAAGAGATGCTGAAATTGCATTCTGAAAAGATTTTGCTATAAGTTGAATACAGTAGTTGGTTTGACCTAAATAAATTTTACTTGAAACTGAGTTTATGGTAGTTTTCTTATTGAACAAACCGATACCTTCTCCCACAAAACACAGGTTATTAAAGAGAGTATATATGAACAACTTTCATAAGTATTTTGCTTACATGTTTGTAACAAGTTGTGCTTTAAGGATTTTTCAATGCAATTTCACAAACAATATCTTTAGACATCTGTATTTCAATTGGTTTGGTGTCACTTAAAAGGATGAAAACCTGCGTTCTCGAACAAAGCTAGCTATAGGTTTTAAATGTAGAAAGATAAGAATGTAGCAACAACTAAAATTATAACTAGTGAAAGATGGTAAAGGTGTGTGTAAACCATTTGGGTATTTGATAACAGTACCATACAATAATATTTTTTTAATATATTTCAAAAGACTACTCGTGTTGAGCCTTTAAATATTTCAACACAAAACATATATTTTAACTGTGTTTACATTTTATATGATAAGTAATTTCTCCAGAGTGTTTGCCCAAGAGCCTCTTAGTGTTCCCTTTCTCTAAGGGTTCTTTTGACCCTCGGGCTTCTCCACTCCTTACCCCTGACGCGAAGGGTGGGTGAAGAGTGTATATTTGATTTAGGGGTAGAATATGTTCGCTAACAAACCCTGGGCTACCACTTACTCAAGAGCTAGTATTAATGAGAATGTCATCTTTTAGAGTTTTAAACCTTTTTTATCAACAAAATATTTTGTTTTGTGCAGAAAACTATTTTATAACTTTGTAAGTTTTAATGTTAAAATCAAGTAACATTCAGAAAATATTTAAATTACTACGTTTTGTTTGTACTAAATTTACAATTTTGCACTTCAAGATTCTAAAAAATATGTTGTTGATAAATACTTAGCTATGAATTTGTATAGTGACTCTAAAAAATCGTTTGCATTTGGTACTTGACAATCTTTCGATTTAAATATGCCCCTTGAAAAGTACTGTAATGTGTTGCATTTATGCATGAAACGTGTAAGAGTTACGGGTTAGTTACCTTCAAGCTTAAAATCGCTTGTTCTCTTCGTATAACAGGGTCAAACAATTAAACCTTATGTGTTTTCTTTTATGTAAATCACGACACTGTTACCCTGAATAAAGTGTAAAATGCTAAACTAAAGGGACAACAATGAAAAAGTGACTGTAAAGTTATCCTTCATTTATTTATTTTCGTTTGTGTGATTATTTTCGTTACAATAATATAGATGGGTTAGTATATATTTTTAAAGAAAATACCTGTTTAATGTATGAAATAACATTATCTATACAAACAATATTATACTCTAAACCGATTTATTTAAAACAATTTATATACACATTTTTTATTTAAAAAATAGCGACAATAATCTCAATAAAAAAAGACAATGTTTAGTTGAACAATGTTTATTACAATGACAATGTATAAACAATGACAATGTTTAGTTCAGATAAATAAATGTGGATTACTTCAGGCTATTTTAAACTCAATTAATGAACTGTCAATAGACGTGATTTAGTCACCACAAGCTTTGGTTCTCTCTAGAAGTTTTCCTACTCCCAAAGATATAACCAAAATGAAAGAAACCCGTCGTCAAACTTTTAATTGGCCGTTTTTTAACTGCTAGTAGCCTCAAACAAATTTGCTTTAAAATAGTAATTAGCATATTATAGCAATAGATAGAGTTTCATAGTTTTAATATTTTATGTAAGTTGAAAAGATTTTTTCACCTTTTTTACAAGAATATATTTCCTCGCTTGGAGAGTCATCCTCAGTAGCTGTTGACTGGCTGAGACTGCTTCCTTGTTAACAAGCTACCGAGGATGATTCCTCACGAGGTGAAAGTCTAGCAGTAATTGTATTTCAATGTGTCAATAGGTAAAACAGGAAGCCTTCTCAGTGATGACACCGCGAAAGCCTAAGTAAGAATCTTTTCACCCTTCAGCTTTTTTATTGCTTACATATTTTTTCTAACATTAGTCATAATATTGTGGTGAGAACCTCTTGCAGAAATAGTGTCTGTTATCAATGCTATGTTCAGATTGTCTACTATTGCTATGCTGAACAATTAATTTAAGGTTAATAATACAAGGCAGCTTCTAAGGGTTCAGTTCCTGGGAGAATCCTTTTGCGTGAGAGGTCTGTATTCACGATGCTGTCTTCGGAGGAGTGTAGGTCCTAACCCCCAACCCCAACCTTAGTTTCAACATTAGTTTTATTTTTTAATTCTACGTTATTCCTAAACTTATCTGTTTAGCTTTGCAGTTCTAGTTGTCTTACATTCATTTAACTTCTCATTTTATCGTATTCTTTGCTTTAGCTTACTTTTAAAATTATATTACTTTTGATAACGTATTCAGTCTCATAATATTTAATATACCGACATCTTGAATATCATGAAACAATTTGCATTATGTGTAGAGCCCAGTGACGATAACTCTTCTTCATACTTCAATATGAAGTTTTCATTACTAAATATTTGCATTTTCAGTTCATGATCTGTCAAATAAACCCAAGTTCTAATTCTTAGTTTGTGAGTGCTTTTTCTACCATCTGGCTACAATAGTCCCCGAATATGTTATAACCATATTATGAACGGTAGTAATGAGTTATGAGTTGTTAGTCTTGTTACAAACTAAGGCCGACTCTTCCTAAGAATGAGTCATTAATTAATAGCCCAATGACCAAAGTACAAAGACTAACGGCTTAACGTGACTTCGAACCACTCAGGTGATGGTCTGATATGTCTAAACGATTGTGGAGTTGATGCAAATCACTGAGACGGAGATGATCACTGAGCCGCTTTAGACCTATATCATCCTCAAAACCTGACCTCCATGAAGCTGGATTACAGGACCACGCCACGAGTCCCAGTCAATATAACTTTGAATATTATACTTCAAATAAAAAATACTGATAACAAATGGCACTTTACAAATGAAAAGGTTGTAAATATTCAAGAGATGGGACCAAACGTAGCGACATCCTGGGCTTCCACTCTTATCCTCTTTTATCAGCAACAGGTTTAGAATTTCAATACACATTTTTATGGAATCTTTTATCAGCTGAGGTAGAACTAAAGAGTACTTGTATAGTTTGACAGGTAAAACGCACTGGTATTTCTTTAGAATAAATGCAGTAAAGTTGTCATGTACGTGTTTTGAATACGAGAGAGAAAAACACAGATCTTAAAAGCCATCAGTTTTATACTTATCTCAAAGTAATCAAGTAAAGTGGTTACATTCTGACGAAATTTGATGTCAAAGGTATCTCTGAGAACGTGGGTATCTCACTCTGTAAATGGTGCTTACATTTCAGTAAGTTTCAGTGTGTGGCTTGACATAAAATGATTAAGCTGGCACAGTTGGCCCTGTTTGTTGAATGACGAAAAGATAAGAAGAATGCACAGACAGTCTATTTACAAAAGATGAAGACACTGAAGCTATATCGTATACAATTCTCGCATTTGATGAGGTATTTTGTAGATACATGGCAGTAAATTGTTTTCAATATACAATTGGTACTCGTAATTTTTGGTACTCGTTTATTGGTTCCAAAATGATAGACGTTATATATACACTCTAAATAATAAGTACTTCTGCTCCATAGGTCCACTACCCTTATAACTAATAGTAAGAAACCTTGAGAATACAATCAACCTTAAACCTCTAATACAGCCAATAATAACACCAAAGTACTTTTCTTACTTTCGCTAATTCTTAAAACAGACCTACTAAGGAATACAGTATTTACAACTATTTTCAAAAGAACTTATTTACAGAAGACTAGTTAACACTAGGGCACAAATGTCAATAATGTCCAACAACAAATTGTAATTCATATCAAACAAGTAACAAGTAAAGCCGTTGTTCCTGTGTTTAGATGCTAGAATACAAGTAATCACATTCTGTTTAACATATTTGCTGTTTGTACTTTGTCCCAACACAACCATTCTTTGATGGAGCTCATTTTTCTCAGACTCAGAAACTTCACAAAGGATGATTATCATGATTAAAAACAGTGGATAGTAGATGAAAGCTTCTAAATATCCAATTCTTATTAGATATATTGTGCTACAATTGTACACAATTCCGATCAAAGGAGTCAAAATGGCAACCATAATAGTTAACCAGGTAACAAATGCTACAAACCAGTTGTTTACATGGGTTTCAACGTGTTCTTGTCTCTCCAAAATCTCATACCCCGCATCCTGATCAACACAGTTGACCGAATATGAAACGGCTTTGATTACGTCTTTGTACATGGTTCTTAGAAACGCTACAACTGAGTATGAGTTAGTCAGCGTTGTTAACAACCCCACCTTTGCTAAGAGTGCTATGATGTTTCCCAAAACAAGTAAAACAGGTAAACACTCGAGAAATAGAGATTTGTCAGCATTGCTAAACCAGAGATCAAGCTCTTTCAAGTTTAGTGCTGATACGATTTCAGCTTTGTAGTCAAACGCGGATTTCATGAAGTAGTACAAAGTTGTAACAGTGTAGAGTACATCATGAAATTTGAAATCCGTGAACTTACCAAGTTCTGTCATAGGCCAAAACATGAACTGTACAACTGGGAACAACAAGGCTGTCGTCAAGTTGTGAGCAAGTTTCCATGGTTTTACATCCAAGTCCGTTATGGTGACCATGCCCATCCCTAGCCAGAACTTTAGGTAGAAGAACAATTCCATAAACTTGAACTCCATTTTTATACTTTATGTAAAAAACAGCTTTATTAGAGAGTACATTTAACACTTTGCTTCGCAAGACTAATAGTTAGCCAAACTAGGTCACGTTTTGGTCAATCAATAACAAATGCATGTTCATTATAATTCAACGATCTTGTCAACATCTTGTGTTTGTATAAACACTTGACCGGAATAAGAGTTTACAATAAGGACACAAATAGTTTATTCTATTCTTATTCTAACACATATGAATAGTATTAAGCTAAGAACTATTCCATTTTCATTCGTTATGAACAAAGTAGTAATTGAAACTGTGACGTATAGTTTTAGTTTGTTTCAAAGATACGATTAACTTTATATGAGGTTATATTAACATTCTTTAGCTGTTTTCATTTACTTAAATTAACTACAAAACTAAATATGTTGAAGTTGTGTATGTCACACTTAAATACCTAAATGTTCATGTTTGAAAGCAAATTCACAAAACAACTTTAAGTGTAAGAAGATGTGTCTAAAACACAATTTTTTTATAAATTCTAAAATATATATAACGATTAAAAACATCTACAGTTATTATTAAAAATTGGCAAATATCAAATTCATGACGGTATCTTGATGATAACGACATTAATAAGGACTTTGACTACTGATTAACCAAAGCCTTCTTTCTTAACAAATAAAGGATATGTCGTTGAACAATATGGAATCAAGCTGAAAGCTGATGTGTGATTGGTCAGAGAAGTTGCAGTCCACCAATCAGGTGATTGGATTCTGCAATCACGTGATGTAGTGTGTTTGAAGCTTTCTGTCAACATAGAGAGAGAGAGTCCAGAGTGAGTGCATTTCGGCTTTTCCACAGTGTATTATCATATTACAATGGTTTAATTGTTGAATTAAACATGATTCTTACCTTTCGGTTTTGACTTGTAGATCCTGTATGCAGTTGTTTAAATCATAAGCGCATTTCATAGCGGTCGTGCATGCTACATTATCAGTAAAAGTCAACTTACATAACAAAATAATACATTTTATATGCACAACACAGTCACTTCACATTAATATTTAAACTAAAAGTTTTGGTTTTGTTATGTAAATAGACTTTCACAGATTATTTAGCCCGACTGCCACGAAATGCGCATCTGATTAACACAATTGCATAGTGGGATCTACAGGCCAAGGCCGAAAGGTAAGAATCATTTCGAAGAAGGTTCTACAACTGGAAATATATAAAATATTTATGAATTAAACATACTATTGTCATTTTCCTCAAGTAAACCTCAAGTAAGTTTGATACGAGTTAGCTGCAAATTATTCAGCAAATTCATACAATCCATGTCTCATTTGAATCCAAACGGTCATGATTTATCTTAAAAGAACTATTCTACACAACTAGATGACGTGTAGAATTGTATGAATCTAGCCTACAAAAAATATAGTTATCTTATAAAACGGAATTTTAATACTCGTTAAAACAACATTTAGTACAATGAAATACATTTAAAATAATTTACGAAACGTTTTACATAACGTGAACTATTTAAGTTATAAGTTAGGTTATTGTTTTGCTATAGCCAAATTTAAGATTAAGTATATATTAGTATTATTCTTGAAAGGTTTTGAATTAGCGTCATTAGTAAAAAGAAATGAGATTCATAATTCTGTTCAAAACCAAACTACCCTACTGAGGACTTGGTCTGAAAGACTTTTTGTATGTTGAATTATTCTCATAAAACTATGAGCCGAACTGGCCAAAAGATACCTTCTTTCCTCCTTTGTTAAGTAATTACTAATGTAATAATGAAATATTTGAAAATCTACTTAGATTTAAAGCTTTGAGCAAATATTTGTTTAACAAAATAACCATTAATTTGTGAGTTAAATTCCCTTTTTCAAACGAGAACTAAGTTTATGCGACATCTCAGTTAGTCATCATTAACAGCCATAGTTCTGCCTCTGATCTAGCGTTAAGAGTCAGTAGTCAGATATTATTTCCATAAAAAAACACACTTAATTGACTAAAAAGTGCTCGTGAACTAATAAGGATAAAAGTAGATTAAATTTACAGGGTTAAAACAGCTAAGTACAAAATATTACAACGTTCTACCTGACACAACTCATCAGACTCTGAATATGAAAGAGTGAAAACCATTCCCGAAATAGTGAAACTCGAGCCACTAAAGAGTGGCGGGGTTTCAACACCAAAAATAGAGAAATTTCATTAACTCTAAATGACCTTAATTTTAAGGGAGTATATTCAAGGTTTTCATTGCACAATTAAATATCTCAAAAAACTACACTTTAAATTAGCAAGCAATGGAAATGGCTCGTCAACAAGACATTATCTTAGGCTTGCTCCAAACCAAGTGAAGCCAATCAGAATCAACCCGAAGCTATTTGAAACTTTGACGTCCCGACGTCAATTACTGAAGTCGAATAGCTTTACGTCGATTATTGAAGATTGTTCCAGTGATATAGCAGTGAATCGACAAATAGCCAGTAGTTGATGTCAAGTACCTAACTATCCAGGGTGTTTTGGACCACAATTGGGAAATCGTAAACTATCGATTATACAGGAAAGTTTAAATAGGAACATTACTAGTAATTGTGTCCCAGTATTCAAAATATGAGAAACGTTTTCAAATTGGCCGCCATTTTCCAACATGGCAGCCAATATATCCAATTTAATAAAATATGTTTCTATTACATTTGTTGCAACTTTAACTGCGTATATCATCCCAAATATTTGAGATATCAAAATGTCTTATAATGATACCACTAATCCAAAACCATGAAAAAGTACAGGTTTCGTATGATAATTTTATGTTGGCTGCCATATTGGAAAATAGCGGCAATTTTAAAACAAGGTTTCTGGCATATTTTTAATACTGGAACGAAACTGAGTAATATTCCTCATAAGAACTTTCCCGTAAAGCCTACAGTTCAAAAGTTCCCAATGGTGGGACCGATTAGTGCCAAAAATGTATAATTATCTAGTCACAAACTAGAATATAGACTCTATATAGTTATGTAAATGATGTTAGTTATAAGCATTTTTAAACGTTTGCTTTTAAGTCCTGGCAACGAAAGCTCGAAAAAAGGTATAGAGGGAAATAAATGAAACACAACTTTTGACTTGTTTGGACTAGTTAGGATATGAACATATCAAAGTTCCCACCCGT
>JAHHFQ010000022.1:0-36948 GCA_018831715.1 Matsumurasca onukii | reverse complement strand
TGGATAATGTTGTTTTATTTAGATCAATACAGCTTAAAAGTAAAACATTAGGTTTTAGTTCATTTCCAGGCCAGGAATTTTCATCAGCAACCACATTCCAAAAAACAAATTTAATAGCAATACTAAATAAATCCACATACAACCGTAAAATGAAACAGTTTACATCCAAATTCAAAATAAAACGGTTAACTAGTAATAACATTTCTTAATAACTTTATTAAGATTTAACATACTTTACTTCTGTTTGAAAGCTCATTACATATAACATAAGACATCTCAAAATTATGAGATAGTAAAATGTACATTATTTGGTTTAATTAAAAATATAAAAAACTTCCTTCCAAACTTCTACTTATCTTTTGCTTTGTGTTTAAATGATCATCCAAAGTCTAAAATCAGTTTTAAGATGCGCATTGTGAGGAATTTTAAGCCAGACAGGTAGTACGATAGAAACTTTTATAAGACAAACGAGTTATGAATTTTAATTTCAAGTCTAGATTATACAATTCTATGGGTCTGTGGTGAAAAACGTGACTGATGAGCTGTGAGTATTAGAACTTTAGAAAATAAACCAGGTGCAAGAGATATTGATCTTCACTATAATTTAAGGCTTTCATACAACTTAGTTGTAGCAATAATTTTTGCGTAAGAGCTGTTCCGCCTTTAAAAAATTCGTGAGCACATTGGCTACTCTAAACTGTAGTTTTAATGTACTTACCTGTGGAGTATCACTCACATAGACGTACAGTGTTAGCATTTAAAATAACATTTATCTTAAAGGCTTAACCAATGCAAAAATATTTTAATATCAATGTTTTTCAGATTTCTTTCTAGACCTGATTTCTTTAGATTTTTTTTTTTGGTATTGTTTCCTTTACACTCTTGAATGGATCAAAGTTATAATAACAGGCTTTTTCTCTGAAACTGACAACTCTTTTACAAAACGAACAGTAAATGTTAAGCTTTAGAACTTAAGCAAACGAATTCAAACAATTATCAAGACATGCTTTCGTTAGAGTTGGTTTGCCACATAGTGTATGCTAGGAATATGTTGCATTAACTTGTTGTTGACAACTATACATATATGTATATATGTATATGTATATATATATATGTATGTATATATATATATAGGTATATATATATATATATATATATAGGTAGGTGTGTGTGCTTGTGATAGGACCGTGTTTTAGAGCTTTAGAGTGTTATAGAGCTATGTTGGAAGATTATTTTTGGCTAGGATCAGATGAGTGTGACATCGACAATATTTGATTTCAATAAGGCGGTTCCTTTTGTCACACCAATAACACGTTACCATCAGCTAATTGAAGCTAAAATTCGGTGAACGTATTATCTTGAGAAACAACTTAGGGCTGTTGGCCCTCGAATTAAGGAGTATATCAAGTAAAAGCCTATACCAACAAGCCTACAACTTTAAATGAGCTGAAAAATAACACACGACGTAAAATTGCTAACGTTCTGGTCGAAATATGTGCCAGAGTGGTAAAATTGGCTTTAAAGAATGGACAGATGTAAACGAGCCCGCGTTGGTCATATATTTGAAATCGAATTTATTCTAAAATGCAACCCTTGAAAATCATCAAGAATCAATTTGAACCCAATATCTCAATATTTTGTGTTTTCTTAAAAAATAAAAATACTAAGTTCTTAATGAAAGACCCTTATATAATCAAGATTAAACTGTATGCTTACTTTTGAGCTCAATACGAATTTTATAAAATAAATTATTTCAAGAAATTATACAATCGTCATCAAAGCAATTAAAGTAATGTTCAATTTATTTACAATATAGTTAGCTGGTTAGTTTTCCTGCCAACAGAACTAAGATTGCCATCAGTTTTGCGCTACTGCGTACCAAAAAAAAAAAGTAGAATAAAATTTATATAGAGAAAAGAGTAAAGAGAAGAATACCAAAGTAGAAGTAGAATATAGAAGACAATGGAACTAAAGTAGAAGAGATCTTAGATTGAGAAAATTGTAAAGAGAAGAAAACTTAATAGAAGCTGAATATAAAAGAAATTAGTAAAGCTTCTAGTTCTACCCTCTGATGTGGGGCTGATGTCTTTAAAAGAAAACAATTGAGCTAATGCTCGTCCGGTAAACATTACATTATGTATTTTAACAGGCAAAAAAATAAGGAGCAGCTAAGAAATCATTCAAAATTATTCTTTAAAATAAATGTTTAAATTAATAAACTAATATTTTATGATAACTTGCGACAAAATTAAGTATTTTAAGTATTTTATTCACGTCTGCTCCTTAAAAGCAAAAATTAATTTCTACTGAATTCAGAATTATTTTAGAACCTTGGTCCTGAAAATAGTTTTATTATTATTTTATTTGAGCCTACAAGAAACAAGGAGCAATACAGATTGGTATAACAGAAAAAAAATTGAGTCAGTTTGTTTGTCAATTTGCAATCATCTAGACGCTCTACACATAAGAACGATCATTCCTTACGAAAGTCAGAGCATTTAATGTAGCAAATTATGCAAATTATCAATTTAAAATGAATAATATATCTTGATTTAGGAAGATGGATCTATTTCTCACACTTCGTGATAAGCTTTTACCAGAAGTTATTTTGCATGGTCAGTGCGTCCATCAAATACAGTTCAACGAAAAAAAAGATTTTTTAGTTTATCGCAAATAGTTTGTTTATAATAACCATCCCAAGAGAAGCCTAAGCTTACAATATTCGTTATGATAAAAATAAAAATTCGAACACCAAGCTCAAACACGATCTCCGTTAATTCTGCAACCAGCTTTGAAAATAAACACAATATCTGATATACGTTTCAAAACAAAATTTTTAATTTCCTCTCTACTACTATATATTTAATAAAACAAATCAACTTTTATAATTTGTTTAGAACGATATGTTTCTCATATAAAGTAATGGCCAATTTTAGCACAACCTGTGGTACTTCATCTATGTTCAGTTTTCATCAAGTTTATGAATTCAATATATTCTTATTAAAATATTTTTAAACTCACGAAATTTTAAATGTTCTTTATTTTATTTTAGATCTACCTGTCAAAATATGGTTACTTGCCTCCATCAGCCTCTAACCCATCAAGGTGCACTACTCGATGAAAGCACATGGACAAAAGCGATACAAGATTTTCAGGAATTTGCCGGCCTTAATGCCACTGGTAATTTAGATGACGAAACCATGAAACTAATGTCACAACCCCGTTGTGGAGTTCAAGATAGAGTTGGTATGGGTAATGATCGAAGATCGAAACGATATGTTTTGCAAGGAAGTCGGTGGCGTGTGAAAGCTTTAACTTATAGAATTTCCAAATATCCAGAAAACTAAAACGTGCTGAAGTTGATAAAGAAATTGCAAGAGCATTTAATGTATGGACCCATCATACTGACTTAACCTTCACAGTAAAACCATCAGGACCAGTACATATTGAAATCCGGTAAGTTGTAACAGACAAAATCTAGTATTTAAAGAATAATACACTTGAATTTTAAATAGTTTTGTTACGGGTAATCATGGTGATAATGATCCTTTTGATGGACCTGGAGGTATTCTTGCTCATGCTTATTTCCCGTCTCTTGGTGGTGATGCACATTTTGATGATACTGAGTATTGGTCAATTGATTCTCCCGTGGTACATCTTTTCCAAGTAGCTGCTCATGAATTCGGTCATTCGCTTGGTTTAAGCCATTCAGATGTACGATCTGCTCTTATGCCCCATTCTATCGTGGCTACGAACGTTACTTCAATTTAGATGATGATGATGTATACGCTATCCAAGCACTCTATGGCAAAAGAAGTCGTAAGACAAATAATGGAATTCCATCAAGCACATCAAAACCTGAATATGTTCCAAAACTCCCGTGATGATTCTCTGTGTAAAGATCCCAAAATTGATGCACTTTTCAATTCAAAAGATGGCGAAACATATGCTTTAAAGGCAACTATTACTATCGCCTTACAGAAAATTCAATCGCTGATGGTTATCCTAAACGTATATCAGACGGATGGCCAGGGATTGCCAGGTGAGAAAATTTAGGCAGACATGATATTTTAAAATATCTCAGATTTTAAGCATTTATGTATTTTGTGTAATTTTGGTTTGTTAAATTGTAATTTGTGATTTACAAGCTACATTTATTTTGACGCAAAAATTAAACTTATCGAGCTTATTCTCTTAAAGGTGACATTGATGCTGCTTTTACATACAAAATGGCAAAACATACTCTTCAAGGGAAAGTTATTGGCGGTATTCTGACGTAATTGGATGGTGATTATCCAAAAGATATTAGTGAAGGTTTTACTGGAATTCCGGATCAACTTGATGCTGCTATGGTTTGGGTGGTAATGGTAAAATCTATTTCTTCAAAGGAAAGAAATTCTGGCGCTTTGATCCTCTTAAAAGACCACCAGTGAAATCATCTTATCCAAAACCTGTTTCAAATTGGGAAGGTTTGCCAAATAATTTAGATGCTGCACTACAATATACAAAATGGTTATACATACTTCTTCAAGGTGATAAGTACTATCGATTTAACGATAGAACCTTCTCAGTGAGTTATTATTGTGTTAAAAATTTCCAAATTGTATCCACTAAAACTTTTAATTTTTTTATATTTAGGTTGATACAGCCGACCCACCATTCCCACGGCCATCTGGTCAATGGTGGTTTGGTTGCAAGCGAGGTCAAACATCAACATCCACAGGTAATCAAAGTGAAGAGAGTAATTTATTAAATTCATCATCATATAACAACGAAGATGAAAGCGATGATTTACTTCTTGATGCAGGTGAGTGGAACCGACCGTTGACGCCTAAATGAAACCATTCAATATTTTTTATCATTTTGGTATTTATTAAGGAAATTTGTAATATCAATTGTAATTTATTTAAATACATAAATTTAGTATAGTTTTCTTGATGATCTCTTTGTAATGAGAACATAAAGTCCTATTATGGTATGTTATATTAAGTTGAAAAAATAAGCGGAATTCCTATTAAGCATTAATACATAAGCATAAATCATTAAAATACACTTAATTTAAATATCTTATATCATAGTAGTAATTAAAATTAAATTTTCTGAAATAAAAAACTATTCTGTGCTTCTATTTTGCCATACTTTTCTTTCTGTTTCTATACCTTGTGCTTTTGTTCTTTAATTTTCTTAATAAAGTGGTTTTGGTTCTAAATTCAGTAAGTTTGAAAGCTGTAATGGTAAATTTGAATTTTTTTAAGGATTATTCGAAAAGATTTAAAGTAGTATAAATTTTGACAGAAGAGATATTTCACATCGTGTTCGAAGGTTCTCAGCTTCTGTATCATTACCTCCTTGCATTGTAAAATATTTTAATAAATGACAAGTTTTGATAATATGAAATAATTATTTTATTCAATTTCTTTTAATTGTGTTGTTTGATACCTTCTTCAAAACCTTGATAAAAAATTAATAATTTTATTATCTTAATGGTTGAAATAATAACATAATCATATTTCACCGAAAAATAAAAAAATTTTAGAAAATCTCTTAAATGGTCTAAATATTTATGTCAGTAAGTTAATCATTATTGATCGCTGCGGTCAAATTCTAAAGCATAAATATTAGCTTAATATGTACTTAAACTCTGAGTTCTTATGCATTCTCTGCTTCTACCTTCTGTTTGGGCAAATTGAAGAAAAATTTCTAACAACCTAAAGAATTTTTTGTGCGATTTAGACTTCCGTAGCACCCCATGAAGCCATTAATAAAGTTTTTAACCAGCTTTGTAATTACAAATATCTTTTGCGAATTAAAATTATACATTGCGCTCCAAATTTTCGAATTACAAACGAATAATAATCATAAAATCAAATTGAACTGAATTTCAAAGCAAGTTAACCTGTTTGTATGATAGTTTATATAGATGAGTCAGACAATCTGTCTATAGTAGCAAATCTTTAAAGTTTTGAAAACATATAAACAATGCCTTTGTTCCATCAACATTTTAATTTTGAAATGAACGCTGAATTTCCCCATTGAAAACTTTCTAACTTGGAGATTAAAAGCTTTCATTATGTTTACATTGTTCTTGAGAATTGAACGAAATTTTGAATGCAATGCTCTAAAAAAGAAAGAACTGCCCGTTACTTTGCTCACTACTTTGCAAACTTTTTATGGTTTTAAACAGCTACAGCGAGTAGTAGAAAGAGGTAATTATACAATTTTCTGAATTAAACGGTGTAGTTGTTTCTCTCCAACACAATTTATTCATTCAAACAAAAGAGGTACCTGTTTTCAAACAGAATATCGTTTATTATGTGAACTGTATGCTAAAATGTTATTTTGATTAATTAAAAATGCAGCTGTTGAAAATATTAAATATGCTTAAGCAATTTTCAACTCGACCATTTCCTGCTTTTGTCGTGCAAATTTCAAAGTAATACTTTGCTCTTTTATGGTTAGTAGGCGCCAAAGGGAATGTTATCACCCTATAATAATTAGCATGGCACCACCAAAAATATTTAGCAAAACTGCTGACTTCTCAAAAGTTCTGCAAACTACTTTGTCTACTTTATATTGTTTCAAATTGTTACATTGCTACAGCGTTTGTAATTGCAAAATTTGTTCACTCAAATGCTGTAAACTGTAATCTTTTAATAATAATTTTCTTTTTTATGGATTTCTGTTAGCGGAGTATCAATCCGATTAACAATTGAACAAACGAACATGTTATTTAAATGAAACAAAAGTACAAATAAAGAAAAATTTTTGGAAATTCGTGTGAAGTGTGTTGTTTCAGTTTTGAAAAAATCGTAATTGCAATTACTACTTTGCACGCTAGTCGAACAATAACTATTCCTTTCTTTTTTTATCTTATTTGAATCCTTTTCTTGTATGCTTTTCATTCATGAATAAGAGAGGAATGGTACCCAATTCATCTACAGGCAATACTTAGTCTTTTCTTTTATTTTACTTTTTCTTTTACTATTATATTTAATAAGCAAAATTTTACTACCTTAGCTTGGTAAATAAAAATAGTAACATTATCATATTTTTGAGCGAAAGGCACTGAATTTTTACACAGTCTCTCAAATGCGTCTTGAATCGTCACATTTATGTCAGTATGTTAATCATAATTGATCACTGATCAAACTCTAAAGCATAACTATTAGCTCTAAGCTCCTACATACCTTATGTTTCCTATTAACTTGCTCTGTATTTTACCTCACGATTAGATTAGATAGTTTATTTGGTCAGTAACACACATGCTTATATTCTTATGTGTTTACAAACTATGTAATACCATTCGTTTTCATAATAAATGATTTTGAAATTTTGAAATTTTTTGAAATTCGATACAAAAATTGAAGAAAAAAAATTGTCAACAATTCGATCTCTTCAACCAAAATGGTAAGTTTTGAATACAGGCCGTGTTAGTATAAAAGTCCTATGTAATATTTCTTGCTACTAATATCTTCCTCTTTTAATTTTAACATTTTTTAAATTTTATATATTTCATGTCAATTTTGTATTAACTTCATTTCATGATTTTGAGTTACATTTTATTATTTTGCTATAACTTTGAAATTTTGTAAAACATAAATTTAGCATACCATCTAAGAATAACAATATAATACATTTATTAATAATTTTTACAGCTATAAATCAATATATTGGTGAAATGGTCGGTTTCACTAACTAGCAGTTGATGAATTTAATTGTTTTTTAAATAAACATTTTGAAATTCCATAGTTAAATCCTAAAATTATATTTGCATGAAAATACTAATTGCTTGTTAATGTAGTCAATAGTAAATGTACTAATATTTTTCCTATTTTTCATTTAACAACAAAATGCTTTCACATATATTGCATTATTAATTCCTCATTAAATGTATAAAAATAATACTTAAGTTCCGCTAAAATCTACCAGTATATAACCTTTATTAATTTACAGTATTTAGTTTTCCCAAAAAAAATTAAACCCTTCTACCAAAACTGAACGTGTATAAAAATTTTTAAATAATTGCATTTCTTTCTAATTTAACTAAATTATTTTATTTAAAATGTAAAGTAACCTAGTGGGGAAAAGAGTCAATCAATAAACTATTTCTAATTAAACAAACATTTCAGTACATTAATGAACACTATTGGTTTATATGTTCACTAAAGTTTTGTCATATTTAAACTTTTGTAAAATTAAGGACCATTCATGAAAACACATACACATATCAACGTAAGTTGTAATCCAATAAGACATTCTAACACATGACGGTTTTCAAAATAATTAAAGTTTGCTTTTAAGAAAAAAAATCAGATAATTTTATAAATAGATGTTTGATACAGTAGCAAAAAAGAGTAGGGCCCAAAATAGGTGCTCAAAATTATCGGGGACCTTAACATTATTGGGTCCTTGCGCTCATTGGAACATCTCAGAGGGTTTAATGTCTTTCAGCGTTTTATCGCTTCTATCATGGTCAGTGTTTACCCGAACTGCATGGCTGTGTTCCTCTTGGTTACTTATTCCTCGCAATACCCGACACGCGAGTGCTTTCATGAATTTAATCTTTCTCTAGTTCAGTTCGTACGGGCAATGTCAAAGACTCGTTTTTCAACCGTACTGCTGAAATATGGAACAAACCCCAGGTTGGTTTTTTCTGCACCCACAGGCATCTTCTCTTCTACCCATGGATAATGTGTAATTTTACTATCAAGTGGTCGCGCAGTGCTTATGCATTATAGGGAATTAATAATTTCTTCAAGTGGGAACCAATGTAACAGAAAAAAAATCTTAGGCTTAGGCTTAAAATTATTAGAATCCATTAATATCATTTACTTACGTGAAAGCTTCAAAACGCCTTTAATTTTAAGTACAGTGCACAAAATTGTAGTTCTCACAAACTAGAACGCAAACTTAACTAAACAATTAAAAATGCCATGATTTATTCAATAGATAATACTTACAAATAAAAGCCAGAACGCAGCAGTTTTATGTAGTTGAAGCAAATTTTTAGACAAAGGATGTGAAGGAGAAAAGAAAAATCTGAAGGCTATGCTGCTAAACACAAGTCTACACTCAGCAATTACAGACTGTACAGATACCCTAAAACAAATGTATGTATAATTATAACTGCACATAAGGAAAAATTATAACCCATTATAATAAAAGGCTTAAAATGTCATAGCCCAAACAAACGGAATTACTGATTTTTCTGAATTGGTAGTTTTACCTTTGCCATAGATTTTGTGTACATACCACATTGCCGATTTAAAGTTCAAAAATGTGATTATGTGGCTAAACCGAATCAGATCGCCGTGCTGCTTCATAATATAAATACATTGTAATACTTGAATCGTTTTATCTTAGTTTTTACAAATGCATGATCGAAACTGTTGAAATGTCCCATATAACATTTGTCTTTAAAAAAAGTAGAGTCCATCAATTAAATACTTTGAGAGATTATTCAAGTATCAGGACTCGAAAAGGGTGCTAATGCAGTCTGATGCCAAAGGACAGCCAACGTTTTAGATTAACTCAACACGCTTATAGTAAAACCCATCTCTAAATATGCAAAAATTAGGCTCTACAATACAGTTATTAAACCAGAATGTTTGTATGCAGCATAAACCTTGGTTCTTAATAGGAAGTCAGATTCAGACCGTATACAAAAGGAGAAAGGAAAATTATTAGCAAAATATTAGACCCGATTATTACTGAACCATACACACAGACTCATGCCAAGTAATAAAAAAATAGAGAAATATACTAATATACATTCTTTATAAGAAAAGGGACTAAGGTTGTATGGACATATAAAAGAATGGAACCATCAAAACTTACAAGATAAATTTTAGAATTTCATGAAACACGAAACAGGGCAAAAGTAAAAACAATCAAATGGATTGCAGCAGTTAAGGAAGACTTGAGAGCGCCAGGTATCACACAAACGGATGTTTATGATAGAAAATATTTAGAGGAAATTTTATAACTGGAACGTTGACCAGGTGGAAGTAACAAAAGGACAGGAGTGACCTGACTGATGAAAGGAAGGCTGTTCCTTCCTAGAGCATGAAGTATGTGTGGGCAAAAAAGAAGGCTAACATGTCGGGACGACGCTAATGGTATTTCACGAGGTCCGATTGGGCCTGTACATGAATAATAGTAAGAATGATAATATATATATATATATACATATATATATATATATATATATATATATATGTATATGAATATATATAAAATATATAATATATATAAATATATAATATATATATATATATATATATATATATGCTGTATATATATATATATGTATATATATATATATATGCACATATATACCATGTATCCATTTCTAAATGCACTCTTACTCGTATTCAAAAAGGTATTTAATGACTGTCCAATAACATAACGTAGCACATTAGATGTGCTTTGACAAATTGTATGACAAAATCTCATATTCCTACAAAAAAAAAAAAAACTAGTTTCCTTATGCACTGCATAAGTTTAATTTAACAATGCACGTAGTGCTGCTATTAGTTTGTTTCATTGAGTTTGTTTAATGAAAAAACAGATGGTGCTTTGCACCATCTGTCTGTGTGGTTCTTTGCCAGCCTTCCTTCATTTGTTTGTGGATTCCATTACAGTCCTTGCCTGGCATACTATTTTCGATACTTATTTTATGTTATTCGAGTCTTTACAGAAATACCGTCTGAACAAATTTTAATTCAAAACTATTACACCTTTTATAAACTAACAAATCATTTCGGATAATGGAATAAATTTTATTTTGCTGAATCACTTTATATTGATATGTCTTAATAAGATGGTAATCAGTGACCCAATTTTATGCCTTAGGTAAGGTCATAACAATTAACTAAAACAATTAATTAAAAAAATTATTTAACAAACAAAGAGAAACAATTTGTTCATTGTCATTAATTTGTTTTGATTGACCGTTCGCTTCTTCTAATCCTACAGTGGTTTCATCGTCTATATGCTGATCGCAAGTACTTTTTATAACTTTTAATGTTTTAACTTCCAAACTTTAGTCTAAAGACTTTTTGATTTATTTGTCTAAACTTTTTAGGTTATTTAGGTTGATTTAAATTGATTGATTTGAACTGAAATTACTCAAAGATTATACGTGTACTTAACTCATTTCAAAAACTTCCCAAATAACTAATTATACATGTACAACATTTTTATTCCCAAACTTTTAAGACATTTATAACCACTTTACTAAGACTTCAATACCACTTGGAAAACATTTCAAAAAACATTCAAAACAAACAACAGTTTACATTGCTACACCAAATCATAATTTATATAATCTTCTAAATTTTTTTTTTAAATTTAGCACGAAATCCTGCACGTTTGTAGAATCCTATAAATTTTAATATTTGTATTATCTTTTATCGTTAAATGTTTGCACGAACACAAAATATTTGAAAACAGAACACTCAAACGATAAATTTTATTAATTTGTATATTTGCATGTTCTTCAAAAAATTTTAAGTAAAACTTAAACTTTTTTTTTGTAAATTATTGATGTTTTCCAGGCGCCCAAAAGCAATGATTGGTTTAATATCTAGCGCTTGACTATTACACCTCTTTTCAAAGTTTGTTTGCCTACTTAACTGTTTGTTTGTGTGTACTTATAAGATGCATTTTACTTTGCTGCTGTTCTATTGCTGTTTTGTCTAGTACTAGTAGTTCTTTTAATATTATATTAAATGCAAATACGCGAAGTTATTAGTTTTGATTATTTTTAAAAAATTAAACCAAATTTATTTTTTTATTAATTTTTAATAATTTTATCTATTTCTTGATTTATACTGCGTACCCATATTTTCGTTTAGTCTTTTATTTTTCTAAAGAATCATTGACTTAATTTTTATAAAAAAAAAAGTTTAAATAAAATTCTATGGTGCAATGATGTTATATTTATTAAAATTTTAACGTTTGCCATTTAAAATTTTTTATTAATTTAAATTTTTAATATTTAAATTTAAACGATTTAAAAAAAAAAATTTTGATCATGTGATATAAAATAGAATAATAGTATAAGTTACTCGCGTACAATAGTGTATTTAGTAGAAAAAAATTTAAAAATAGAACAAACTCAAAACAAATACAACAAAGCAAACGTCAAACAACAAACAAAAAAACAAAGAAAGCAGATAAATCGTTGCTTTGCTACGCTTAGCGATTTTATGGTCTCAGAGACTCAATTCGCAACGCATCGCCTCGCTCCGCCCAACGCCAAGCTACGCCTTATTTTGTAACGTCTATTAATTTGTATGTTTTACTGGCTGCCTACGCTATGTGCCAACAAACAACGACGAAATCGCATTTAAAACAAAAAAAGTACGTTATAATTTTTAATTTTATTTTACCAAATTATTGTAATATTTATAAATTTTACACGTTCAGTTGTGGTTTTATTTAAATTTAAGAAATTTTTGAATTTTTTATTTTAAGTTAAAATTTTAACGATTTTAATATAGTATGGTATTGTTCATCGTTTTAAAGGCTCCGAGGAAGTGTTTTATATGTGAGTACATTAATCCGCTCTGTTAGCTTACTGATTTACCCTCTAAACTACACTTAAATGTCTTTTGAGCTACTGGATGGATATTTTCGGATGCATATCGATTCGGCCACACATTGGCTTCTTGATTTGTGTCGAAGCTGATATACAGTAATATTTTTTTTTACAAAAATAAAGTCTGCCAGCATTGAAAAGCTAAAAATTTCTTTGTAGGGTAACTATTATCCTTTCCTTTGTTTATTATCTTCTTCTTTTCGTCTGATAGTTCAAAGTCAATTACTCTTTATTGAACATAGAATCAACATAGAGCCAACTAAAACCAGGTAGATTTCATTCTAGCCAATATTTATTAACTGAAAACCCTTTAAACCTATAATCCTAGTAGTTTCTGCGAATTTAACAAATGATTCTAATTCAACTATGAATATATCTATTTATGCTGTGCTATAATGAAAATGTCCAAAGTGATTATATATTGCTGCCTTCAGCCGTTGTTAAGATTAGAATCATATTTCAATTCTAAAACAAAAATTATACAAAAATTTTTTAACTGATATCTTTTATACAATAAATGCTACAGAAGTAAAACTAGTACCAAATTGTTTAAAATTTTTGTCAAATTTGAATTGACACATTTTATTACTAGATATTTTCCCGACATGTTTTGAGTAAAAAATATTGAAATTAAGTGATTTAACATCTACATCGTGAAAGTGAACCAAATTAGGGCCCCTTTCAGGATACCAATTTGTGTTAATAAACTCGATGGGTAGAAAAATATTTAGCTACATAAAGTGTTTATTTATATGATGTACCTTTTAAGTAAATCGGTTTGAAGTGTTTTAAAGTTATGTTTGTAAAAATGTTTTGTAAAATAGACAACTCTTTCGATATAGGGATGAGTCTTCCCAAAACGGCTGCTCTTACAATAAATCAGCCAAGGACAAAGTTGTAGGTATTTGTTATGAGGCCACTGCTGTACATGTAAAACACTTTAGAGAGCCTTAAAGTTAAAAACAGGATCAATTTCCACCTAAGATTTGAAGCTCTTATTCGAAATAAGGGAGTTAGAGCTCAAAATGTTTTGATAAATGTCCCCTTTCCTCACACCTTCTAAATTTTTCACCCCTTCATTTTTTACAGAATTTAGCAAAGTAAAATTATTTTTATTTTTAATTAAAAAATTGAGGAAGAGAGCAAAATGGGTTATGTTCAGAAGTTTGAAAGCAACTATTAAATACAATTATCATATATTAAATATTAATTACAATCAATAAAGTACAAAAGATGAGTTTTGTATTGTTTCTTGGGTTTTAGATGTAAGCGACAAATTGCATAGTCCAAGCAATCTGTAGAATATATAGACATATTGCCTGAACTTATTCAGAAATTAATGAAACTAATTATCTATGTCGAATCATTAATCACTTTGTCTATGCATTTTTATCATGCTTAGTCATTCTATAAATCTGTAGGTATTTTGAGTTACACTGTCTATTTTTTTTACACAACTTCTAAGTTTGGATCCGAAAACATTTACAACAAACGATGAATAATACCATTTTGTTTGTTTTTTTTTTAATTTTGTCAATTTGTTTACAATTTTTATAATCTACACACTTGCACATGCATTTTAAGGATAAGCTTTAAAACAACATCAACATCGTAACTCTTGCTTCAACTAAAACTTTCTATTTTCTTTCTTATTCAATATTTTCTATAGGATCTGAAGATCATCAAGGAAATGATGAAACTTCAGATACAAACCAACCGAAAGAAGTAATTCGGGAGCTCAGTCAAGAAACATAACCCTTGATGGTACTTTGTATACATTGTTACTGTTTATAGTTATTAAACTATTAACAGCTAAAATACTCCAAATTATTATTATTTATTGCCAAGTTTCAAGTTTACTTTAATATTTTTCAACTTATTTTTTCTAATTTTTGTTATTCGCAACAAATATTTAAGAAAAAAAATTAAACCAAGAAACAAATAGAAATAGAGAAATTTATATAAGTTAAATGAAACCAGTGCCTTTTGTAGTAAATAAAATATTTTTTATACATAGAAATTTTAAAATAAATGAAGTATTAAAGAATTTATCAAAAAGAGTATAAAATGTATACACATTCCAAGTTATAAAACTTACATATTGTATAACTTGCTCAAAAATTTGAGAAAATTATTTATATTCAAAACAATTGCTTGAATTTATTATTGTCAATTTTAATTTATGTAAGAAAATAGATTTAGCTTTATAAATGATTTAAAGACCAAATAATAAATGATAACGAACTGAATTAGTTTTTCTTAATGGTCTTCAAAATATCAAATAGATAATCAGACAAATTTTATTTATTGTTTAAATTAATGATCACATCACCATTCGAAAAAAAAGCACTTACTAAAAATAATTCATTACATAGATTTTGTATTAGAAAGTGCTGAATAATAAAATTAATTAGTTTAAAGAAAACTATTACTGTATTATTTAGCATTTTGAATATAAAATAATACATTGTAAAATAGCCTGTAACATATTACTGTATTTAAATTTTAAAGTATTGTCGGAATTAACTATAAGTCGAATAATATTACAATAAATTTAGTTATAATTATTATAAGTATATATATTATCTTAACATTATTATATTTTAAAAAAGAAAAAATAAAACGAAAAGAGAATTTACGGAAATCCATAAAATATTGTTTTTTTTTTCTCCTCCCGGATTTTTAAAGTTATAACCATTATATAGCAAATAGCTTTGAAAGACAATTTTTGCTGAGAAGGTAACCAAGTCGTACAGACCTCAATGCAAATTTGAGTGAAGCTCTCGTCTCTAGGTCTTAACAAACAACTTAGAACAGTAAGTTGAAATTTTTATAGAAATTCGCTAAAATGTATTGTTGTTTTTGGCAACACCCAAATAATTGGTAATCACATAAATGTAAAATGTCATTTGGTGAGTAACACACACATTGTTTTTCTTTGACTTTCAGCTGCTAACGTTGTTTAAAAGTAAACTACTTTTTTATTATTTAAAATAATCCTGTAAATCTACAAACATTAAAATAAAACATTATGACGAGGATAATGGACGCAAACTTGTTAAATGCAATTTGGACGATCAAAAATTTGGATGGAAAGCCCTAAAATTAAAACAGAAAATGTTAAGACATGTATTGTCATCATCATCATCAATCACCGGCAACACCGTGTTTCAGATCGTTTTATGAGCGAAGGGATAAGTGGTATACTTACATTTTTCAAGCAGAGCAGCATTTCGTCGCCCATCAAATATGTGACTGTAATTAAAAACACATTTTCTTTCGTGGTTTGAAGTCACATTAATGAGGTATGTCAGAAAATGTTTGCAAGTATTCTTTGATGAAATAGTGACCTGCAAACTATTTTCAACAAAAATAATATATTGCCATCAAGATGTAAATTCGTTCACCGAAAAATGCCATCAAACGAATTATATCCAGGGTAGACTGCAGAACTGAAGGTATTGGCAAAACACTGCGTTTTTTTACTTGTACTAGCACAGGTTGTAATAAGTCTTATGCTGACAATATGAGCCGAGAGGCATTGCCATTCTTCACAACTTACATGGCCTCGGTTGGCTGCTGGCCAAAAAAAAAGAACGGTACTTGTAGGAAGTTTTAGAGATTGCTTTAATTTTTAAAACACAACAAACGTCAAATATAATTAAAGATCGAAACAATGAAATGGAAATGATTCGCAATCGTTCCCACACTTTGGGGTAAGTCATGAAAGGCAAAAGTGTTTTTACCGCGAAATGTAACAATGCATGTAACAATGTGTAATGTAACAAGTGCAATAAAAAAGGCATATTGTAATTTCCTTTAAGCATCTAGCCCTCGGTAATAAAATATCACAAAAATTAAGAATTCCCAAAACAAAATGACACCAAAAATACGCAAATGTTAATCACTTATTTTTTCGCATGCAACTGACAATGTTAAAAATAAATAAAATTCTACGTGCGTATTGTAGTAATTCAGTTCCAATAAAGAGAGCAATTAAAGTAAATGCAAAAGATAAGAATTTTGAACAATTAACATTGTGGGATATAGAAAACCCTGAAGCAAATAATTTAGTCGGCTTTTGAGTTTTCAATTGTGGTATATGCGATACAGCACAAGTCACAGCAGAAGACAATAAACAAACTTTACATTGATCGTCACAAAAAAAAACAAAAGAATTATGCAGAAAACACAAAAACGTTTTTTCTAAAGAATTGGCTGTAGCACTCGGCTCAAAGAACACTAGCAGCTATTGGAAGAAACTCGAACAAAGTACTTTAACTATCGAGAAAACCATTGGACCAAAAAGAAATGTTTAAAAAAGAA
Organism: Matsumurasca onukii; assembly: GCA_018831715.1. Classification (NCBI taxonomy): domain Eukaryota; kingdom Metazoa; phylum Arthropoda; class Insecta; order Hemiptera; family Cicadellidae; genus Matsumurasca; species Matsumurasca onukii. The sequence continues at coordinate 20,018 of JAHHFQ010000022.1, read as the reverse complement.
TTAAATCGGTTACAAACGCTGCGAGTAATTAAATCGGTAGAATTTAGCCAATGGGCTTCATCCATAGTTGTTGTCACTAAACCGAATAGTAAAATCCATTACTACAAGGTCACAATTAACCCACAATTGGATATCGATGGCCACCCTTTGGCAAGAATCAGTTCCCTTTGTATGTGCACAGAAATTTATCCGTCCGATGCTTATTTGCGGATGCCTTTGGATGAAGAGTTAAAGATACTTACCACCATAAATACAGAATTCTGCTTATTTCAATATCAGGATTAGCATTTGGAATAGCCATTGCACCAGGAATTTTCCACCGCTATATGGATCAACTCACATTTTCAAGAACAATAATTTGTAATATGACAAAAGTATGTAGGAACTCGGAAATAAGTACTTAAATTGCCTTAGACCAACGAACACTTAAGAAAAAAATAATAAGGAAAAGAGATTGATATTATTTGATGAAAAAATATTATAGGAACAAATATTAAAAAAAAACGCTCTGCCTCACATATGCAACCAAAGTTTTTCAAATCTCTAAAATGTTGAAGTACTAGACGTGGAAAGCCGTAAACCATTTAATTTTAGAGATATTACATATTTTAAAAAATCACAGGTATATTATTAGCAAAAAAAGACAGCTCTTAACGGGATGAGCTATATAAAGAAAGAGTATGCATGTAAAATCAAAATAAGTAGTTTTTAAAAAACTCCTTGCTACTAGGTTTACGTACAATGCTTGTTTTAGTACAAGTGGTGTGATATAACACACAAAACAATAACAATAAACAACAATCCCACATCTGGCTGGCTTTGTTATTGTTTTATAAGTTTATTTATCAGCACCAGCTCAACCGTGGGAAACCATCGTTGTATGTAAATCTTGCTTTGGGATCACGCCGCCGGCGGTCTATGTCGCTGTATAGGCGCTATTTATGGTCTGGTTATGCACTAGTAATGGGGTACTTACGCGTTGGTTAGGCGCTGGTTAGGCGCTGTTAAGGCGATTGTTAAATTATTTTTTGTGGATGCAAATTCAAAGAATGTAACAATCAACAAATTGTATTCCTATTCCTTTTTATGTTGTTCCAATGAAAATACCTGGATAACATGACTCAGACCTGGACTTTAACGAGAATGCAAAATTTCTAGGAATGATCTCTACATAAATAGCTTTATGAAACAGTAAATATAGATGAATACGTAAAACAGTAGGAACTGCCTTTTCTGCAAAACGCTCACCCAGCTTTCCGTTAATGGAAAATGTGGGAGATTGATGAGAATGACTGAGTAAAGTAAAAAAGCGCAGAAATGTAAATAAAAGAGATTGTATTCCGCATTTGCGAGTGTTTCAAACATTATTTGCATCTGATGGCTGGGAAGGATGCCATTAAGTCTGCTGTAAGTAAAAAAATCGGGGTTCAAGGAGAGGGCCATCTGAGCATTTAGCTATTCTAGGTTATATTTTACAGCTAAGTAGACGCTGAGGCGGTTGGTAGAACCTTTAAAATCCCAATGTACGGCTTCACTGTAAGATAGTTAGTGATATAAGATTGAAAAGGAGATATATGTGAACATAACTGTTTAAATAGGACTATTAGCTTTGCTAAAGACTGTGATCGAGAGAAATTAGAAAAATGGATGTTAGGGAAAATGTTCACTGGAGAGGTATACATCTAAACAACCTGAAGCTAATGTTCCTTAATTGGGTAAGAAAACGAATAAACATGAAACATTCAGCAGGTTACCCCTGATTATATTGTAACCCGCAATATAATGATACCGCCTCCTGGAGAATAAATTATTTGAAAACTGAGTTAACTTTTCTGAAGATTATATTTACGATATGGATACCTATGTATTTGGGGTGCTATAAGAGTATTCACAGGCAGATTTTAAAATCGATGAACGGGTCATTAGAGGAGATTATTCATCAAAAAATGGAAGAAGAAATTTCTGGATGTTTATCAAGCAAAATATAGACCATAAGGGAACTTGAGACTTTTAGGAAGAAAAGTAAATGAAAGTAGAATAAACTGTATATTATAAGATAGTCAGGTGACAGTCAACGCGCAGCAGTTGTAGAATTTTCCAAATCAACTGTTGAATAACACAAGTAACTAAAGGAGGTGCTTCGGCGAATTAACTACCACACTGAGTAAATAGAAAATTAGACCCGAGTAAGCAACGACTTTTCATTCTGCTAACGTAGTGCACCAGTCGCGACTTTCAAAACACCGTGCAGATAAATTGGAAATCCGGCAGCCAATAGAGCTATGGATGAATCTAAAAGATTGTAGTATTCTGCATGCTACCTGAATGCCAAAGACTAATAGTGCAATACTTAATTTGCCATTATTTAGTATTAGACAGAAGTAGATTACAAATACTGGAACCGCCCTATGCAGAATTTATAGCGGACGTTGCTGGAGTTGGGTTTAAGCCCCTAAACAGATTCACGAAATTCGCAGATTGGGTTATAGATACCTATCGTTATATTAAGAGATTATTGTGGTATCACACGGGACATCAGTTGAACCCGGTGAATACATAGTCGTTGATTTGACATGGCCGCTCACGTATCTACCTGCATCCTACATGAAGGAGTCTTCACATAAGCAAAATAAAACTCATATATGTTTCAATTCTTTTATTTAAACACAACAGCGAATTTAAAATGAATAAATTTCTGAATGTTTACTTATCTTCTTAATAATTTATTTTAGTTTATTGTTTGAGAAAATTTTGTTTTAACTTTTGTCTTATTATTACATCTTCTATGCTATTGAAATTCCTGTTTTAATTGAACATTTTATTGTATTTTTGTTTTAACATGCAAAAGATATTCAATTAATTACATATTGCAAAAGTATCAAAATTTAATATTATAAGTTTATGTTTTTAAAATATAAAATTTGAAAAATAAAGTACAAAGGTTACACAAATCTTAAATTAGCAAGTTTTATTTAAAATATTTGTGACTTGGTGATAGTTTATAATTATTTTATTTATGTGGCTATAAGCGATTGCTGAATTTATATAAATCTTTAAAATTAATATAAAATAATAAGCTAATACTTTCATTTCTTTTTTGATTTGCTTAAAACAGATAATCAGAATTGAATATTAATAATAAGAAAGTAAGCACTATGCAAACACAACTAAAAAAGAAAAATTAACATTAATCGAAAGTGAGAGTACCTCGATCCTTTAGTCCCAGCCCCCAATTAATAGCATATTCTTGCTTCTCCGAGACGAACATAGTTTTAGGGAATAGTGGTAAAAAGTTGAAAAAATCACATCTTCTTTTTTAGATTTGATTTATTACTTCCATAGATACATTTTTTTATCACCAATCCTGTACAGCATAAAATTTGCTAAAGATTTTAACATATTAAGATATTTATTTATTATACCTCTACAGAACATTATCACAAAACTCACTTTTACAGCATTATTTCTGATTGAGCTTTTGTTGTAATCTATAAAATTTAGTTTTTGTAGAAAGAGCCAGGAGAGAAGCTTTAGCTGTCTAGATGCGATGTCACCGAGCAATTTCTTTTACTTATTTAACATTTGTCCGTAAAGGGATTTAATGAACTACTGAGATTTGATGAATTATTATTTTAATTTTATGCTGATGGCTTTTAAACTGTGATTTCAATTTTCCTTTAGTATAACGTGTAAAGTTTGAAATTTCAAAGAAATCCCACATAGATATCTTTTACTGGAAATAAGCAATGTTTTAGCAAACACGAGGGAAACTGAGTTTAGCCAAATTTGTGAGAAAATATCATACTAATTCGCAGAATGTTAATTTCTCTGCCCATAGCCTATTGGATATGACAGGTACCCCTTGCAGGGGAAGTATGGAGCTGTATGCGAATGAAGTATGTGCCTGAGAACTATATCAGATTAGTACAACAAATGTACCAGGGCGCAAGTACAGCCATGAAAAGTAGCGTCGGGTTGACAAAGGATTCAATTTATGAGTTGGATTGCTCCAGGATCGGTAGTACACATACCTGTTTGACCTGGATTATGGATGCAATGACGGTTGATATAATGCGTGAGGCGCCTTGGAACCCGATGTTTGCAGATGATAGTCATTCGTCAACCCACGGCAAAATATCTAGAAAGAGAATAAAGAACTGGCGAAGAGCACACGAGAGGAATGAAGATTAGCAGGACCCAAACGGTATACTTAACGTCAAAAGAAGAGGAAATAACTGGAATACAGCTCCAGAACGAGCGGGTCCCATCTGTGGAGTGAATGTGGACGAATCAAATTAATGAAGACCTACTGAGCGCATACTATAGTAACCCAACAGGAACAGAATGTGACAGGATATCGGTCGCAGCTTAGAACTTTATTTATATCAAAGTACTCAGATATGGATGTGACACAACAGTGTCTATCGGACCAAATCAGAGTAATTCACTGGAACAACCTTATAGCAGAAGTGAGAAGAAGAGTTATAAAGAATCAAAACGTACAGCTCAAGCTGAGAATCAAAATACCAGAAGACTCCAACAAAATGAATCTAAAATATATGAGGCAAATGAAGTACAGAGCTCGATGCAACGAGATGACACCATTATAACAAATGCCCATGACGATGTCAACGAAATATTCACAACAACTTTCGATATATTAGGACATCCATGAAAAAGACCTACAATACCAAAAATTAATACATGCAAAAGCTCAGTAAAAATTATTGAATATGTAAATAATGAAATAATTTTCAGAGAAATATTACATATAGAAACACTAAAGAGATACACGAATGGTGTACATTCACGACGCCTGAAAACCAAGGTGAAAAGCATTGTTGTAAAACATAACAGGCATTCCCCGATATGAATTAAATAATTTGAACGCTACATTTATTATAGATAGTATTAAACAAAAGCTTGCGGTATGTCGCTGGACAACGCAAATATAAGCTCTCCAATGCTGGAAAGAAAAATAACAAAGCATCAAAAAGAGTCAAAATAGTTTTACCGAAGACTAAGGACAAAACCACTAATCCTGACGATTCCCGCCAAATAAAGAACAGTTTGAAAGATATTGGTTAGAAATATGGGGTAACCAAACATCCCACAAACAAAAATGCCCAATGAACCTGAATGAAAATGTAGATGTAGCCATATTGAAGAGATGGCAACTGATATTATTAATTCTTAACTAGTCAGGCAAATCATTCTAAATCCCTAACTGGAAATCTCCTGGATTTTGGTACAAACGACTTTAACTGCCCACGAAAACTGGCGGAACTACTAAATCAATGCGTACAAAATCCAATAACTTTTCCAGCTTCTCTGCAAATTATGCTCAATTACATATTTATACTTTATAATAAAATAATGACTACGTGTTCGAGCAAGCCACATAGTGGAAACGAATATATTATGTGAAGAACAAAAGGGATGTAAAATAAGTTCCAAAGTGTTTAAAGAACAACTCACTATAGATCAAATAATACTAGAGCTAACAACGAGACAGGAGAAACCTGCATGACTGCTACATTGACTATCAATAGCATACCTCATTTCTGGCTCATTGGAATCTTTCATTACATTTCTTAAAACTAATATGACTAATTTGCAAACAAAAATTGAAACCAATACTCGAAATATACAATTCATCTAAACAACACCTAGATTAACTCTTACAAAGAACAACTATGTTCATTAACAGGAAATTCGGCTCCTAATAATTGCAGGACAATATCCAGTGAGGAAAAATTACGCGAAGTAAGCGTCCGACACACAAAATATTTAAGAAATAGAGGAAAATTAAATGACAAATACCTTGGTATGGCCCAAAGTAATCGAATAAACGAAATGCCGTTATTTTAAGAGAGTTCAAGTCTCGTATTCATAAAATAGCAAAAAGTAAACTTGAGTGGGAAATTGTAATAAAAGCATTAAATATATAACCAATATTAACATACAGATTCGATCATAAACTGGTCCCAAAACGATATCCAGGCTTTTCAAATGAAAATAAGGACGATGCTTAAAACGTACCGGTGTAACCACCAAAATCGTTTGCTGAAAGAATGATAGATTCAAGAAAAGAAAGTGATAGGGACTGAGGACATTCAAACATTACCTGATAATCAAATCTAACCTTACGTAACTATTTCCAAACATGGAGTGCAAACAGTAGATTGTTTAAAATTATTACTGAAGCTGACAAAACCTAACGCCCTTAAACTTATAACGAAACTTTGAAAGAAATGCAATTGATAAGAGTATAAGAGAGCGCAACTGGGTAATTAAACAACTGCATGAAGACCATTACAGAGCATTCTAAACAACAATGTTGATAAACTAATATCACAGATGGTTGCTAAAAGGAGAGCTGTATGTCGAAACAGAGGCTTTTATAATTGCCATCCTAGATAGAGTCATGGTCATGCGGAGCCCATCCATAAATAATAGAGCATATTATATCTGAATGCAGAGTCCCTGCTCAAAACGAATAAACACACAAAGGCATAATAATGTATCCAAAATCTTACACTGTAAAACTGTAAAAGATACTCAAACTTCTATCATCTGCATTACCTTATTACAAATATGATTTTCCGCCAGTAGTCGTAAATGATAATTTTAGAATCTATTTTGATCAAACAATCCACTCTGAAATAACAAGACTTCATAATAGATCAGACATCACAATAATTAATAAACAATCAAAAAGGGTATTTTCATTGATGTTGCAATTCCGGCTAATAGAAACATAAGCCATACTTTGAATGAAAAAAGGAATCGATATGCTGAGCTAGCGGTAGAAATCAAAAGAAATAGGAACCTAACGGAAATAAGAATCATTCCTATGATTATCAGCAGAAGGACTTGTCCGCAAAAAACTCAGGGATGGTATACAACAAATTGGAGTAGGACAAAACACCATCGACGCAATGCAGAAGGCATTTACTTAACAATATGTAGCAGTCTGTTTAATAATTATTGAAAAGTAAATAATCTAGTTTAAATACTAGTACCAATACCGTTTTAATACGAACTAGTCGAGTTAAAAACTTTGGCATAGGTATTGGTAATTCATTATGTGACAAGTTAGTATGTAATCCCTCGAATGTTGACATCAAGATTAAATATTTTTTACAAATTAATTTGAATACAAAGCATATCTTTCAAGTGTTTTATTTTATCCAAAAAATTTATAACACAAAATATAACTTTTACTTATTTGTAATAACATATTGTAATTATTTTATATTTTATTTGAAAAAATGCTAGGTCGAAAACATTTGCTTATATGGTAAATGTGTTTACTTAAAATAAATGTTTATGTGACACAGATAAGGGTATTATAAAATATTGTTCCAACAGATACAAAGTAAAGTTTATTTTAAGTTTCAGTTTTATTTATTTAGAAGAGTCGTGGTGAGGGTCACGAATCGATTTTAAAAATTAAATTCAAGAACATAAAAAGCCTTTGGAAGAAATTTATTTTTTCTGCAAACTATATTATTTTAAAATTAATTCATATAGAAATCTATTCTGTTCGTTAATTTTTGTAGCTATTGCAAATGAACAATTTTAAGCGTCTAACTTAATATGTTAAGATCCAGTCAAACAAATGAAAATATCCTACCTAGGTAGAAACGTCCTAGAAATTCTGTATCATATCACAGTGTCCCAAATAAATGTCTTGGGACGCTAGTAAGTTCAGGTTTTTAATATTGAAATAAGTTTATAAATTTCTAAGCCTACAATTTTATATATTTGACTTGATTACATGATATGGAACACGACTTTAATAATGCCAATGACTACATAAACAATATTTTGAAGTCATTATTAGTATATTTCATGGTGTCCTGGTTTTTTCCGGGAATGATGTGGTCACCAGACCAAGAGTCTGATATACAGGAATTGTTGGTTTGAAGGCTCACAACAAAGATTTATGAATTCAACTACTATGTTTGAGCGAAAAATATCGCCAAACCCTAAGGAAGTGATTTTAAAGCTACACGTAAGAAATCTCAAAAACAGAAGCACTGAAATTGCTTATACCGATTTGTCAAAAAATAATACAACAAACTTATGTCGGAATTTTCGGCTCTTTAGCCAAATTCCAAGTTGTTCAAACTCAACTTTTCGAGATCAAAATGAAATCAGTCATCGTTTCTAATGAGACTAATGCAATGGAAACTGATAACTCCGATATAATCCTAAACGAGAAACTGCCTCATAAGCCCTCATATCCCTTTAACCATACTGAGTGATTTCCATTCAACGGGCAAACAACTTTAAAAACTAGGGACGGTTCTTCAAGAGATTTTCCAGCTCTTCCAGCGAAAAAATAAAGTCCAACTCACAAACCACCATGGACGATTGTCCGATTCAGCCATCAATTAGTTAATCATCGCAACTGAGTCCTATTCAAAGAGAGTCGACAACTCAGCTGCGACTGTCAACAAAATTTTCAACAACAACGTGAATGCCGCCCAACGCATTTCAACAACAAAACCACAATCAAGGCTATAGAAAACAACGATGATAAAGTTGACAAGATTTAAACAAAGGTGGTTCCTACACACAACCACCAATAATTTGCTACCATGCTAATAATATAGCGAAAATCTGAAAGAAGCACAAAAAATGTCTCTACAATTTAACAACGCTAATGTAAACTAAACGACGATAAGGACATCATCCAGTCAGGACCGCAATTTAATTACTACTCACCCTAGGAATCGTTTAATAGAATTCCACGGTTTACTAGCAAAGGTGACAGGAAGAACTGTCTGGTACTAAAGGTATCCACTTTCTGAGGACCCGGAGTACATAAAGGAGTGCCTCAAACAATACGAGTTCAACCCTAAAAGTGTGCAAAAACGAAAAGCGCTTCAATTAATTTATAGTGGAACTAGAAAAGGATGTTAATCCAAAAGAGGTAGCCACCATAACATGGCTTTGAGTCATAGGGTAAGCTTTGGAAAGGCTTAAATTAGACGACATCACAGAATGCAATAACTGCAACTGTTGGGGCATGTTGCTCCAACTGCGTCAGACCCTACTCAATGTCAAATGCAACGCTGAACATTCGCCGGGTCAGTACCCAAGATCAACCGAAGCAAACGAGCCAACAAGACTGCCACACTGGTCAGCTCACACACAAGGGTTGCCAGCAACATAAAGATCTGATTACCAAAAGGAAGTTGGCCGCCCAAAAACTCAGGGAACAAAAAAAATTTCCAAAATATCTGCTACCAGTGCTATTGTAACAGCCGGAAGAAGCTACTCTGCCATCGCTCATCGCTTGGTGCAACCTCTCCAAAACTTCAAATTATCAACAACCAAAAGCATTTCAACTTACGTGAAACCATGCACAGAATCTAACATCATCAGTGGCGCTAAACGATTTTCGGTACGGACCTTTAACCATGGCTCAAAGGGCACGCAGCACAATTTATCTGGAATTATGTACCAGACAATAAACATGCTAAAATCATCACTACAACGTAAACCTGTTTACGCTTGTATGAAACGAATTTCACTAACATTATTCATTGCAGCTAAAAGCCTGATGTAGTAGAAATGACGGAATTATCTGTGTTGTTATCAACTGTCAGCTGTTGATTTGTTACATTATTTTGAATAACAGTCGCATTTATTTTGTGAATCTATCAACATCTACTAGATTAATTTTGTTTAATAAACCTAATGTCGGTTGTTCTTGGTCTTTATTTCATTCTATTTCAATTTATTAAACAAAATTTTATATGCTCTCAACATGGATCTTTATTCAAGTCAGAGAAACTTAAAATTGAATCAAATAGTGTTACTGCAACTAAACAGTGGGAACATTGTAGAAAACATTCGAGATTTAATTAATTGAATTTATTTATATTTATATTTCATTCTATTCCTATATCCTCCTTCTACCCTCATGGTTACGACGTCCGCAGGTCAGATGGTCGCAGAACTAGCACTGCGGTTCAAAATCAAGAGGGCCATCAACAACAAACGCATCTTCACCAAAAATATATAAAAAATTCAACGTCTCTTCTAATTGGACTACCATTGCCCAAATAGCAAATCTGACAGAAGAAATTATCAATAGGTCTAAAGCGTTGACCAAGCTTGCCCCACTGACTTTCTATCTGTAGAAGATATTCTATTTTGTTACATCAGCAAAAGTTCGGCAAAATATATATGGTGGCTGGCTCTTAGAAAATTTTCACTAAAAGATTCAATGGCCAGCAATATAAGACTAATTCATCTCTTTTGTGGTCGAAAGATGGAAGCAGATGAAAATATTGAAGAATTTTAAATGAACTTACAAATTTTTTTCAAAGACTAAATGATTTGGATGAGTTCAGTTATCAACCCTGTAGACACGTGTACGAAATTTTCAATAGTTTACCACGTAGCTACAAGAGTTTTTAGTTGTAATGCTTGAAGCTAAGCCCGAAGCAGATTTTACTTTGCCATTAATGCAGTTTAAGTTGATAACAGAATATTACAAATTTTGAAAAGCCCCTACAAAATTAAGAGTGAAAAAGCTTTTAAATGTAAATAACAATTTGTCTAACACAATCAATTTATATAAATTTAAAAAAAACATCTGAGTAGTCCTTGAAATAAGACGTCAGAAAAAACAAATTAAATTAATAAACTGAAAATTAAAAAATTTTTCAATTTTGTTATTAAATTGCTTGTTCTCAACTATCGGCTTTGCCAAAGGCATTCAAAAAAATTTTATTAATTTTACGTTATAATCACAAGTGAGTTGGTCTCAAGGGCACTAAATTTAATGTTAGAAAATGGTAGCGACCATTGGATACTAAATGTGAAAGATTGCAAAGTTAAGCATGGTTTTAATGGCGAACAGTCAGGCAAAATAGCGGAAATGTTTTCAAAATAAGCAACATTGACCTGCCTCTACCTTGGGAAGAACGATTCAAAACAGAATTAGTAAACTAGTAGAAAAATATTAAGACATATTTCACGACGAAAATAAACCGCTTATATCAAACAACTTCTACATTCAAGATATAAACCTAATAGACAAAAACCCTGAATACATAAAGAACCTTAGATTAACTCATTCGCAGTTAGAAGAAATAGACAGACAAGTTAAAGACCTGCTCATAAGCAACCTGATAGAACTTTCTACAAGCGCATACAGCTCACCATTGCTTTAAGTAAAAAGAAAAGCACAGACGGAACACCCAAATAGCGACTAGTAGTAGATTACAGAAAATTGAACGAAAAATTGGTAATGATAAATTTTCCTTCACGAGTTTTGAAGACGTAATAGACAGATTAGAAGAGCACGCCTATTAAGCGCACTGATATGACTCAGCTTGTTTTTGCAAATACCTCCGAGAATCTTCGAAACTTCTCACAACATTCTCAACTTCTACAGGACACCAGTACACAAGACTTCCATTCGGAATTAAAATATCATCTAACAGCTACCAGTGCGTGTTAACCATCGCATTAAGTGGCTAGAAGAAAACTTTTTATATACGTAGACGACATGATAGTATTTGGCTACAGCTTGAAAGCACCACAACGACAATCTGGCAAAAGTTTTTTCTAGACTAAGACAATACAACCTTAAACCAAACTCCGAAAAATGTAAATATTTTTGAAACCCGAAGTAGTATACTTAGGACATCTCATAACAGGAAATGGAATAAAGACAGACCCCTAACAGCAGTAGAGGGGAAGTGACGGTTCTAGGACACAGGAGCCGCAGGAGTCACCATTAAGGTTCTAGAACCACTAGCTTCTGATGGAGACGCAGGACCTGCTAACTGGCGGTTCTAGAACAACTAGCTCCTGGAGGAGCCGCAGGAGCCAAATTCATTTACGGTTCTAGAACAACTAGCTTCTGCAAGAGCCATAGGAGCCGCAGGAGCCACAGGAGCCGGTTCGGTGAAAAGTCAAAGCAGAGCCCAGACCTGCAAAGTATGTCTTATTCCTAAACCAGCTGATTACCTCGAACCAAAAAATTATGATTCGATAAATTCTGTATAAAATAAAATAGATAAATTAAAAAATATCGCAACCGATTTTTTATATCTTATAATTTATATTTTATTTGAACATATATCATTCTCATCTACAAAATATTATTATTTATTGGAAAAATAGCGGTTACATCCCATACCTGAGTCGTCACTATCATACTCATCTTCATCTTCATATTCAATATCATCCTCATATTCATCTTCATAAACCATCCGTTCCTCGTCCGCACCATCCAGGTTGATATCCACATCAAGATGGTGCTGTAGTCTATGATGATGGTACTCCAATATTTCTACTTTTTTTCCTCTGGAAGCTCAGGTGTTGATGGCTCGTACGATCTTTCCTCCATTTCGTCCAAAGTCAGATCAATGTTGGATTACTAATTCAACCATATGACGCTGGCAATTCTTCCACATCGTCTGCTCTCAGGTCAATGGTTAGATTACTAATCCAACCATATAACACCCGCAATTCCTCCGAAACATCTAACGTTAGGTCGATTATTACAGATTCCGTGTCCATAACGTTTGTTACTATATACTGATAATCAGTTTGAAATTAAACTTAAAAATTTACCTACAGCCTTTATATAAAAATCAAACATCAGGTTCGCTAGTTTCATCTATATAAATGTAAGTACATCCACACAAGTTACGTATCCTTACACCTACACCTTCAGCCTTTTTCAAAGATCAATCCTTCTTTATTTGCATCACGTGGAACATTCATTTATCAAACAGGATCATGAAAATTATAAAAAAATGCATTAACTTCTTAATCTTACCCGACAAAGGAAAACAATTACGTATCCTTGCACCTACACCTTCAGCCTTTCTTTTACTTTTTCTACTCTAACATCTTCCTTCTTTTCAAAAGATCATCATTTCGAAATTCCCCTATCGCATCATCAATTGCAAACGAGAACAGTAAACCCAGTTCGTAACTTTTTCTACTAAAGCAGATCTGTCCTTAAAAAAAAAAGGGACAGCCTTCTAAATTCCCCTAACGCCTTGTGTAATGCTAACGAAAACGATAAACGTTGATCATTTTGCAAAATAAAAGAAAAGCCAACTTCTTAAGCACCGCCTATAAAATTCCAATAGAATGAGTCAATCACCATTGCTTTGAAAGATCACTATTTATTGGCATGCACAGAGATTGAGAGAAAAGAACGAACCAAAAAAAATCAACCAATAAACTGATGATGAGTAGAACTAGGTTACCATGTATTTTTTTTCACCTTTCTAATTCGCAATAATGAATAAAAAGGAATTTTTTTGTGTCTCACATTTTGTATATGTAAATATAAACTTATAAATTTTTTAAATATTTTGCACTATAAAAGAGACTCAAGTCTCCTAGAACCCTAGTATCAAAAAGTGCTAGGTTTTAAACTCAAAGCAATAAGTGAAACTTCAATAAAATATTAAATATAAAAAATAAATGTTTAAATCCTCAATAAAAATCAAGTGTTAAAATAATGATTCATTTTAATTAAAATTGTGAAAGTATTAAACTTAAAAAAAGAAGTGAACTTACAAAAAATATATTCAATAATAATAAAAGTGTTAAGCTATAATTAACATAAATTACAATTAAAAGGAACCCAGCAGATAAATATCAATAAGGTATTTTACCATTTTTAAAAATTAAGCCTTAAGCTGTAAAATAAGACACACACACACATCATACAATAATACATGTATATATATATGTATATATTTATATGTATATATATGTATATATATATATATATGCATATATATATATGTATATATATATAAATGTATATATATGTATATATGTATATATATATATATATCCATATTTATCTATATATGTATATATATATATAAATATAATCAATAAGTGCAACTTAAAGAACATTATAACTTATAGTAGCATGGTTGAGTTTAAAGTAATAGTAAAAATGAGATCTAATGACATTGAACCAAAAAAAAATTTTTTCTTGATATTCATATATTATATTAAAATATATATTTATCATATACATTTTTTGAAGAATCCCGCTGAGTTTAGAGATGTATGGCAATAGTATAACTTATTATAAAAGCGAAAGGTTTGCAGACCTTACAAATAGTTACATAGTTGCATACACACATTACTATAATCGTAATAAACTATCTTGATGACTTTGCTCAACATTTTCATCAGCAGCAGCAACAATAAAACTAAACCTTATATGGAATCAGAGACATAGCTGCATCGATTATAAAACTTTTGTGATGAATTACACTAGTTTTTGCTGATCTTCAATTTCCATTAAAAATTAATGATATCAAAAATTTGAAAATATGAATGCTGACATCAGTATAAATGTATTTGGGTATGATGACGATCGAAAAATGATAGTTAATCCGCATTACTGCACCAAAAATCATCAGAAGAAGAGAAAAAGTACCATTTATGTAAATATACATTTTATTTTAATTTTTTGTTTTATTCAAAAATTTGGATTGCTCCCATCTTATACAACTTTCTTCCTTTTTTCGCTTTCTTTTCATATTTTATGGATAGACTTGTGAGAAGTCAAATGAAGCTGAATGAGCATAAGATATTCATTTGCACTGGTCGCCTACAGAATTGTTCGACAAGACATACTTGATGTGCATAAACTTAGTTGTGGAAAAAGTTGTACAGTTACCGGAAGGTGAGAAGGCGAAAATAGCTTTAAGAATATTTGTAAAATGCTTGATGTACCGTTTGCGGTTTACGCCGACCTTAAGGTGATACTGAAAATGTTCAAGCATGCTTGCCAGATCCCATAAGGTAATCGTCTACAATAATAGGTTAGCATCAGGCATGTACGTTTGCTTATAATATTAAATGTAGCTTTAATGATAATCTAAACAAAAGTTCAATATAGAGGTGTTGATGCGCCTCATAAATTTGTAATATATTTAAATAAGGATGTAAAGAGTACTATAATAAATATCTTTTGTAGTTAAACCCATGAAAAACTAACTCCCTCTGAGTGGATGGAATATAGAAATAGTACCCATTGTCATATTTGTTTACAAAAGTGTTAGATGAAAAGAAAAATGTTGGGACCACTGTCACCTGAGTGGACAGTACCGACAATGGTAGGAAAAATTTGACAACCATTTGTCCATGCGAAAGTTAGCAGCAGCTGAAGGTAACATGTCAATTATCCCTGTTAATAAGGAAACATATATTTCAATAACTCATTGCATACAGCTTAGTGAAAATGATTAAGTTGAGATACGGTTCTTAGACTCCGCTTTATGAATTTAGTCTCGATTCTCTCGCGAAGCATTTAAAACCTGAAGTATTGCCATACAAAGCAAGTTACCCTCAAAGAACAAGATTTTAATTTACTTATTCGTAAATGCGTATTTCCATACGATTACATCACATCCTACTCTGTTCTTGAAGATACTACTTTGCCAACGATAGAAAAGTTTTTTCGTCTTTAACCGGGGAAGATTGTTCGGAAGAAGATTATAGACATGCAAAAAAGTGTTAGCATCAATTTAACTGTAAAACTTTAGGTGATTACATAGATTTATATATAGACTGATGTTCTTCTCTGCTAACTGATATATTTGAAAATTTTCGAAGAGTGTACAAGTCAAATTACAGGCTCGATCCCCGTCATTACCATACAGCTCTCGAGTTATCGTGGGATTCAATGCTTAAAATAATAGGAATAGAGCTAGATCTATTGACTGATGTTGATATGTATATATTTATTCAACAAGGCATAAGAGGAGGTGTTGTGTTTAAAGCGTCTAAGCCAAACAGAAATACATGTCAGATTTTGATTCTACAAAGAGTCAGAATATGTATTGTACTTGGATGGAAATAATTTATATGGTTGGGCCATACCACAGCCCTTAACTTTATGCTATGTCCGAAGTGGATGGATGTTAACAACAGTGATATAAGCAGCATACTAAGCACATCTAAAAATTCAGATATAGGTTTCTTTTAGAAGTCGAGTTGGAATATCTAAAAGAATTTCATGATAGCCACAATGACCTTCCATTGACTATGACCAAGAATTCCGTATGGGCATCAGTCATTTCGAAGTGCTTTATAACCCAATAAAAGACTCTTTAGCAAAAAATATGCTATATGAGAGAGCCAATTAATGCCGAATTCAGATTGGTTGTGACATTGTGTAAGTGCTTTAAAATTAAAAAATATTAAAAATGAAACTTTAAAAATATATACCTTAGCCAAGGTGTGCCAATACAAATGTTGGCGTGGGCTTTCAGGATGGGAGTATCCAGAACTAGGTAAATCATCTACGAAAACGTGTGACACTATTTGGAGAAAATTTTTCATCTCTTAAGGAATTATTTTATACAAATAATGAGTTTTGTCACATAAAATTCATTATTTCTAACGACTCAATCAATTGCTCTTCCATTTTCCTTTGTTTGTTTCTGGTTTTGTATTACATAGAATTCAAAGTCAAACATGGAAAACAGCTGTTACAATGACGTGCGTCAGAATTAGAGTTAGAACCTAAATTTTTCCGAGATGCGCGTCTGTAATGGCTTCTGACGTTTCCATATGAAATACATTAGAGGCGTCTGTAGATGCCCAGACGCGCAAATGTGTTTTGCCTACAATGTTTCTTTGTTGTTTATGCAAGAGAAGCCTACAGAACCACATGAACAACACCAACGATCTGAATGGAACTTAATTCAAAGTAAAACCCTCTGTATAGAGAGGTGTTGCACCACATATATCGAGAGTACCGCAAGGACTGCAGTCATCTAATCTTTGACTACTGGAATCACGGTGATATAGGCCCACGTATAACCTTCCAGAATTATGTGGACCTATATTACAACAAATATATATACATATAATATATATATATATATATATATATATATATATATATATATATATATATATAATATATAGTATATATATATATAAATAAGAAATAAAGAGACAATCGTATGTTTTAAAACTAATCAATGATTTTTTACTTATCTGAATATTTTTCCCTTTTTTCAAAAAAAAAAAATATATATATATATATATATATATATATATATATATATATATATATATATATATTATATATTATATATATATATATACATATATATATATATATATATATATGTATATATTTATAAACGATACTAAGTCATTTCCTCTGATTTTAATTTCTATTTCTAATACTCGTTTGTAAGCGCATCAATTTCACCATCGACATATTGTTTGATATTTTCAGCGTGATCAGTCGTTTAGCTTTGCACCTCCTCTTTACATCTGTTATTTCTTCTAAAATAGATTTTTAGTTAAACTACATTGTTCAACAAATAGTGCAGTTCCTGCATCAGTATCTCTCATAGGTTGCCAATGTTACGAATTATTTTTCCATTAATATAAAAAAACTCGCTTGTAATGTCAACGTTAATCCGTCACCAGGAAAACCTCTGTCACCCCTTTTCTCCGCACAATCCTCTTGATGCAGCAATACCTTGCTTTCCTGCTTTTTTGAGAAAAACGACCAAATTGATCGACGCTCATGGTAGCAAATAATTTTTTCTTTTTTTAACTCCTCTGTTATAGATATAATTTCGTTATTGTGGTTATTATTACCCGCTTCTTGTGATGCATACAACAATCGTTAACGATCTATCAATTTGTTTGGCTTATCCCAGTGTATATATTCTTTAGATTTTAATCCAAGAGACATAAGGCCGTTTCCCATGTTCATTTTTTTTAGTTTTGTATTAATGGTTCAATTATATTTTATATTTGAATCCATTGTTTCCATTTATTTGACCATAAGTATTATCATTTCTTCTGAAAGCATTCGTTTTTTTTATCTTAAAAATATCTGAATCTTCGTTAGTAACATGCCCGACATCTGGCTTTTTTCATAAATAACAATTCATATAATCCCCTGGTTCCCTTATACTTTGCTCCTTTTATTATTAAATCATTATATTCTTCAAACTTTTACCTCACTATCACCAATCATCCACTGCTACATACCTACACATCCCACACATACCGTATATCCATTCTGGTTTTATCTCTGAAGAAATTTTGAGTATAACTGCTATGTAAGTTAAAACCATCAGCACCTCTGTACTTGATGTAACGCCAGTTTCATTAACCAATGAACGTTCACTATCGCCATATCATCATTATTTATTTTTACTGATATTACTAAGCGGACTTTCGTCAAAACTGTGTTATCATTAATTTTCGAAGACCCTAAATCGGTTTTTGCTAACTGTACTACTACTTAGAGGTGTGCCATAAAATTCACTGGTTTTATTGTAGGTTATTGGTGTAATTGGTGATGATATATTACAACTGATATTTCTTTTAATTTTTTTTTTTTTTGATGAGCTGGAATGAAACAGCTTCATTATTTAAATTCTGTTCTTTAATCCGTTTACTCAGAAACAAGTTTGTTCAACGGTTGTTTATAGGCTTTCATGCTTCTTCCATTTGAATTTCATATTCAAGACGTCCCTCTTAACAGCTCTTTATTTCTCTCTCGTAGCTCATTTCTAACTTTAACAAGTTTTTAATCAGCTCAACATCCATATTCATTAGGCCAATTATGTTTAACTATAATAAACTATACTCGAGGCAGTAAGGAAATCAACCAGTGTTACAGACAGGTTGGCAGACAGGTTGACAGACAGGTTAAGACAGGTAGACCTTTTAGACTTATACGTAGCTATTCTAATAATTATTGCTATTTTATGATTTTAATTGTTTAATTTTTCAACTGCTTCGTTTGGTGATCAAAATGATGCTATGCCTGTTATATTTAATCTTTACTTACGTGCGAAGGAAATAGTCAAACCTGCGACGGTAGCGCCCTCCATCGATAGGGCTGTCTTTGTCTATGGTGAGAAATCCATATTCATCATTCCAACACTCAACACACCTTTTTAAACTTACTAAATTTCATGTCAGCATTAACGTGATCATTGTATGTGTGCCTTAGATTCATATCATCTTGTTTAATATAATAAAAAAGTTAGCGTTATCTCGAATTAAATGTTTTAGTATCCTGGTATATGATTGACCCAAGTAGAAACTATCAACAAGGTTATGGCGTCCCATACAGAGTATTCACGAATGATTTGTTGATTAGACGTTGAAACATCATCAAAAATAAAACTGAGTTGGGTCTTGCTCAGATGTTGGTATGATTTCCATATTATCCGGAAATTCAAATATTGGGGAGGCCATTGACAGATTTAACCATCTCTCTTAGTAAAATGTATTTGGGCTGATGTAATGACTTGGAATACATACAGATATTTTGAAATTTTAGACCATTAGGTAGTAAAGCAAACTCAACATGACATTACTTTGTCCACAATTGGAAGGGCCAGTGATCAAA
Source organism: Matsumurasca onukii (assembly GCA_018831715.1). Classification (NCBI taxonomy): domain Eukaryota; kingdom Metazoa; phylum Arthropoda; class Insecta; order Hemiptera; family Cicadellidae; genus Matsumurasca; species Matsumurasca onukii. Next base: position 598 of record JAHHFQ010000022.1, on the reverse strand, counting down.
GCGCATAGTATTTGGTAAAAGAAATCTTTGACGGCGTTTAGCTTTTTTAGCTGCTACCTTATCAAAATTTTGCAACAGTAAGTGTATGTGCTTATTCAATGAACCGCATTTTAATAACTACTAAACAATCTATAGAATATAAAGGGTATATATAATAATATTATTATCATTTGACATTCGACTTTCCTTTGAATAAGTTGTGCAACTCATAAATTATCTATTCATAAAAACATGTTATTGATAGAATACTTTTGAAATGCATTTACCAGGCACAGTTAAATAAGCGATTATCGGTGATGTTGGTATAAACAATTTAGATGCTAACTTATGATATTTATGCTGACGATAAAATAAAGTTGCCGAATCTGAGGAATTTTGTCTGGCACAAGGCATGATGGCTGTGCGAATCGCGACGATAGGGCATGGAAAACTGAATGCGTTATTGTTAATTTAGACAACTCAATCAACGCGGGAACTCATTGGGTGGCGTTTAAAAGAATGGATATGAAGTTGAGTACTTTGATAGTTTTCGGAATCTCAATCCGCCAACAGAAATAGTTCAGTGTTTAGGAAATAAAGTTAAATATAATTATACTAG
>JAHHFQ010000021.1:0-37186 GCA_018831715.1 Matsumurasca onukii | reverse complement strand
GATCGCTTGCAGCTGATCACACAATTCAGGGTATATGCGAGTGTTAGTCAGTGCAGCAATAAAAGAAAAATAATAAGTAAAGAAGAACCAAACTAACAGTTCGGACAATCACACCAATCCCTTCCTTCCATTTTTTTTGTGCTCAACAAGCTGATCTCAAAGCTAAACGACTTCCCTAATATAGGTCAGTGAGGCGATCGGTCCAAAACAAAAATATACCAAATGGGTGGTGATACCTAAATCCTAACCATTTTCTCTGCATTATCGTTCGTTTGAGTCACACTTTGCATATTCAGTGGAGTAAAAGCGCACAAGTGCATAAACAAAAACTAAAACGAAATAAAAATCAAAATCAAAAGCAGAAAAAAAGCTACACTTCATTCTATGCCACTGCAAGCATAGCAAAGTAAGTCACCGCTGCTAACACCCAAGGGTACTCGAGGTAAGTGCAACAAAAGATAACAAATAGCTAATGTTTACATTTGTTATCCCCCTTTTTTTCGACTGAATTTAGTATTTACATCACAGACAAACGTTTGTCGTACCACCAAATCATCTTTGATTTGCTCTACATCAAATATCTTTGTAAGCACTAAATTAGCTGCACGTTATGACAGCGTAAAGGGCCTCGACGATAATAAGAATGAACGTTGGGAAAAATAAATAAACAACATACGGCTTCATACATGAAGCATCTAGATACCTCTATTGTTTTAATTTGCAAAACATTCTGCTCTTACTTCTGAGATTGCAGATCATACTTTAAAAGTGCAAACCTTTGATTTTTCTTCTGGTTGATCTAACAAAATCTAAGACCAATGCGCGACCACTTTAACTTACGAAACAAAATCTCAACGAGTACCGTGAAGTCGAATTCCTTTGAATGATCGACCGCCACTTTATGTTATATTAATCCGGTTTAATCATATATGTATATTTCTTTTTCTTCTTTGTTGAACTGCCGCTCATTAAGGCCAAAATGGGAAAAATATTAGAACGTTTAATATAATTTATTTCTGGTAATTTTACCTTGTCTAGTTGTAGGGCAAAGAGTATTTATCTAAATTGGTTTGATTATAAGCATTTTCGTTGTTGATTTCACTATAATGAGTGATAGGGTGCAGGGTACTAACTAATCAGGCGTTTTAAGCAAGAAACATAGAAAAAAAAGGGAAAAGAAAATTTTTACAGGAGAAAAATTCAAAGGAGGAAAAGCAAGTATAACTTAAGAATAAAAACATATACCAACGGTTGGATGAACGCCGAAGGGAATGTCTTACAGCTAAGAAGTAGAGCTATACGGAGAAGTTTATCTTTAAATTCCTTAGCGGACATAAAACCAATAAACAACAAAAGCGACGACCTTTCTGAGGCATTAAATACTACTCCTGGGAAGATTATTTGCGCACGATCATCAACAAGAACGAAGAACCACTAATACGTGAAGTGGTCGACGAACTGAAATCTAACAGCGAAAAGGTACTGACAGTAATCCAAAATATCAAGGAAAGAAATAGGGAGTTCCGAGAGGACATCAAAAGATTCAGAGACAACAAACCCCAAAACGATCAGAATGTCTACGGAAAACTTAAACAGCAGCAACCTGCTGAATGAAACTATCAACCCTCTATACTCGGGCCTAAATACAGTAATTACAGTCCTAAATAACATGATCCCATCTTTCGGGGCAAGGGTGATGAAGACTGCGCCTCGAAGCTCCAGGAGTTCTTGTCCCTTTCGGATACGTGGTACAGGAAACTACCAGAACCCGACAGAGCCACATTTCTGTCACTTTTACCAAAATATAAACTAAAAGGCACCGCATATAGCTTATGCGAAAACATGAGTTTCGAACATTTTAAAGAAATGGCAAGCCATCTACAAAAATTCTTCCTGAAGGCAAAAAGCTTAAGCGATCTAACAAATGAGATGCAGAGCTGCAAGCAAAAAGAGACGAAAAGGTGTCGCTTTACGCGCTTCGAATACAGGAGGCGCTAAACGAGTGCACAATAAATTTAGAAGGCAAGATTAAAGATGAAGGCACTCTTAAAACAATGAAGGACGAGTATGATGAAATGGCAAAAGCACCTTCACAAAGGGCCTAAACTCGCTTTCATTAAAACAATATGCCTGCCTCAACGCCGGTAAACCTTTTAGAAAAATGGTGGAAGCGGTAGAAAAGATGGAAACATACGAAAAGGACTCTTTTTCAAATCTTTTCCAAGATATACCACAGGCAAAGTTGGAACCTAAAAATAAAAACACAGAAATAGCAGTAAATAGACCATTATGCGAATTTTGCAAAATCTACGGCCATTCAATGATCGACTGCAGACAGAGGCGTAACACGCCATTTTGTTTTAATTGCCAGATTTACGGCCACTCAATTAGCCGGTGCCCAAAGGCACTCCCGCCTCACAAACCAAAACATTTAATACCCAAAGGCCATACACCGGAAATATAACACAAGGCCTAACATCGAATAATTCTCAGAATGGGAGCCGACAAAATTTTTATGGGCAGGCCAACGATTCAAACCAACAGAACTTTTATGGGCAAGTTTATAATTCGGGCCGCCAAAATATGTTTAACCACAGCCCAAATAGCAGTGGCTACGGACCGTCTAGGAATAACAATGAAGGTATAAGGGAGGCATCCGGGGACTATCAAAGTAAATATTCAAGAGATAACAATCAATCCAAACGAGTCCAGTTTAAAGATAATCGAGTCCAACGGGCAAACAGTCAAATAACTATAATCCGTTCCGCTCTGGAAACGTAAACATGGGGCAGTACCCAAGTGGCAGCAGGCCAGAGAGAGAAGACAGATTTTGTATTTACTGTGGAAAGCCGGGCCATCTAGAGAACGAATGCTTCGCCCGAAGAAGAAACGTGCAACCCCGACATGATACAAAAACTAAATGCGAGCATTCTTCAGAGACACCGAGAAGATGCTTTTACCGAAAAACGTTGGTGTCAACAGACCGCTAAAAATGATTCAAGTAAAACCTTACACCCAAATTTAAATGAAATAAACTGCATAAAAGCCGAGCCCCGAAGAACGAAAACTGAATAAAAGAATAAACAGTAAATCAAGTGAACCAGTAACAAATAATATCAACTATACGGGCATCAATGTCCCCCTCCACAGAGCAACAATTTATAAATACAGAGATAGATCATCTAAATAAAAGTAATGAAAGCATAAAAAATCAAATAGTGGGCCCACACGGGGAAATATACGAAAATAAAAAAAGAAAGCATACAAAACAAGGCCGAAAATAGCGGCACTAAAATTGAACAAAATCTACCCATCGGTAGACTCGGATTCGAGGACGTTTCTGTGCTGGGGACTGAAGGGTCACCCTCCAGCTCCCCTCCGTCGCAGGGAGGGTTACCAGTTTATTCAGGATCAGAATCGAAGGAGAACCTGCTGTGGCAAGATTCAACAGTGGTTAAAAACAGGGAAACAAGAAATGGTCGCATAACTACAATAGAAGCGGGAAGTTCAGAAACTGATTTGAAAATAAATGAGAACCACGATACGGACAATAAGTCTGAAAACAAGACAGCAACTATATCTAAAGCACTCGAGTTAAAAGCACAGAAGAAGAATACAATAAAACCGTCGAGTTCGACGGAAAATTAATCACAAGGAAAGAAAATTTATGATAAAACCTTTCATTGGCGTTTGCGACGAAACGGTCCCAGTTCTTGTGGACACAGGAAGTGACATAAATATTTTGAAAAGGGTGGCTATTAAAATACACAGGAAATAAAAAACACATCTGTTAATGTAAGTGGGGCTTTCGGCAGGGACATACAGTGGGGATGGTAAAGTCCACTGTCAAGATAGGAAAGATGCTTTTCAACTGTATTTTCCATGTAGTGGAAAATACTGAGCACATTCAGGCGCGGGTATCCTTGGACACGGATTCCTAAGAAAAACTGCATAATCAACGGTCCCGACCTATTAACATTTCCGCATTACAACGAAAGCATTAAGATGAACGCGCCCGTTGATGAGGATAATGAAAATAATGAAATTGTCGAAAACGACAGTGGGGACGTTCTGGAGACCTTGGGTCTGGACGAGCTATTTTCGCCACAGGGGCGGAACTCGACAAGAGCAACGATCTTTTAGTCTGGACGCGCAAAAGCCAAAGATAATTGTAATACCTGAAAGATGCGAGCGGATAATAAGGTTAAAACTGATATCAAGGGGATATAATCTGTAAAAACACACTCTAGAACTGGGAATCACGATAGGACACTGCATTACTAGGGCCAAGGGGGTATGGCCCCATTGGCATCTTGAATGCAACAACTAGTTTCTTTTGTTTCGACCCCGGAATTTTCGACCAAAACTGCCTAGAACCCTGGAGCGCGGAGGGAGAGAACGAAGGAGATAAAGAAGGGGAGGTGCTTTGTGTACAGGTGGATAATAGAAGAGAACGGCTAAAAGATAATATACTCAAGATGAAAACTGGAATAGAGAAGAACGGGAAAGTATCATGGCTCTTTGTATGGAATACAACGATATATTCTTATTGGAGGGGACAGACTAACCCACACAAATTCAATTACCCATAAAATACCAACCCTACCGGGCCAACCGCCAATAAATCAAAAATGTACAGACTTCCAGAAAGCCAAAGGGAAATAGTGGAGCAGGAAGTGCAAAGAATGCTCGAAGAAAACATTATCCGCAGAAGCAATAGCGCCTTCAACGCACCTTTGCTAGTTGTAAAAAGAAGGACGGTCCGGGCGGAGAAAAACAATGGAGAGTTGTGGTCGACTTCCGAAAACTAAATCAAATAACCGTGCCAGAAGTATTCCCGTTACCACGAATAGAAGATATCCTGGATCAACTTGGGTTTTCCGTTACTACACCTCGTTGGATTTGGCCTCGGGCTATCATCAAGTAAACATTTTTCCGCCGGACAGACACAAGACAGCCTTCAGCTCGGCGTATAACCATTATGAATTTGAGAGAATGCCATTCGGCCTCACCAATGCTCCCGCCACATTCCAACGTTTAATGAACGATGTCCTTAGCGGCCTCCAAGGACTCAAATGCTTCGTATACTTGGACGACATTGTGGTATACGGAAGAAACTTGGAGGACCACAACCGGAAATTGGGAGAAGTATTCGAAAGACTTAGAACACACAACTTAAAATTAAAGGTAAACAAATGTCAATTCCTTAGAAGGGAAATAGTGTATTTGGGACATATATGTTCCGCAGAAGGGTTAAACCAAACCCCGACAAAGTCAAATGCGTTCAAGATTTTCCAACACCTACAACGGTACGAAGGGTGCAATCATTTTGGGACTGGCAAATTACTATCGAAGATTCATTCAGAATTTCTCTAAAATCGCAGAACCGTTAAACAAACTACTTCGAAAGGGTGAACAATTTAAATGGACTGAACAATGTGAAGCCTCATTCAATAGCCTCAAACAAACCCTCACATCTCCGCCTCTGTTAGCTTTCCCGAACTATAAAGAAAATTTTCTGGTCACCACAGACGCCAGCTGCGAAGCTCTGGGGCAATTCTGTCCCAAGGAAACGTTGGTGAGGATAAACCAATTGCTTATGCTAGCAGAACGTTGAACCCAGCGGAGCGAAGGTACTCCACAACAGAGAAGGAACTACTGGCGATAGTCTGGGCAGTAAAACATTTAGATGTTACCTATACGGACGAAAATTTACAGTATATACAGATCACAAGCCACTGAAGGGCATTATTAGCATGAAGGACCCAACGTCTCGAATAGTGAGATTTCACTATAAATTAGCTGAATATGATTACAATGGAATACAAACGAGGGAAATATAACACAAATGCGGACGCTCTAAGCAGAATTAACATGGAGAAAGTACCCCTAAATAGCGAGGACCAAGGCGACAAGGAACCAGCAGATAAGCAAGGGGAGGGACAACCGCAGGCACTCTTCCATTGTGGAGTGATAACACGCCAACAGTCTCGGAATAAGGTTCAGGAGGAACTACATGAGACACAAGAGAACGAGGCAAATGAGGAAGTTCAAAAACGAATAAATGTAAAAATCCTAATGACGCATCGGAGGTTACGGGACTGAAGGGAAAGGACACAGCAAGGATAATCGACAGCAAACACGAAATAGAGGCAGTACTCACCGAATACCACGATAACCCGTTGGGGGCCATCTCGGTTTCTACAAAACCTACCATCGAATTAGAACAGATTTTAAGTGGAGAGGTATGCAGAAGGATATAAGGACACATATAAAAAATGTAGAGCATGCCAACTGTACAAAAGAGCCAAAGAAACTAAGGTACCACTGGAACACACGGACACCAGCGCCAGACCGTTTCAAAAGGTATATTTAGACATAGTAGGACCACTTCCAATAACTTACAGCTCAATCGCTTCATACTGAGTTTCGAAGACAGCTTGTCCAAATTTATGCAGTGTGTGGCAATTCTAACATGGAGGCGGAAACCGTGGCGAGGGCGTTCTTCGAAGAGATCGTTTGCCAATACGGAATTCCGGATATAGTGCTGACCGATCAGGGTACAAACTTCCTCAGCGCGTTATTCAAAACTGCTGCAAGCTTCTAAGAATAAAGAAAATTCAAACAAGTCCCTGGCAACCATCCACAAACGGTTCACTTGAAAGGTCGCACGAGGGGTTAGTGCAATACTTAAAATTTTTGCCGAAAGGGACCCACAAACTTGGGACACACTGCTAAGGCCAGCAATGTTCTGTCGGAATACAACAGTACACCGCTCCATAAACATGAGCCCAATGGAATGCTTATTCGGGTTCAACCCGCGCGTGCCAGGAAATCTGAGACGAAAGCCGCAACCCGTCTACAATCCATACAATTATTTTTTCCAAATAAGATACAAACTACAAAGGTCTCACGAACTGGCTAGAGAACATCAAATTAAGCAAAAACTAATTTCAAAAAATATTATGACCAAAAACGAGCCCACAAAAATTCGTGCTGGGACAGAAGGTACTTCTGAAGAACCCGGTACTGGTAGAAAAACTCGCCTCGAAATGGTTAGGACCCTTTGAGGTAATAGCGCTAAACGGCAACGTAAATTGCACCATAAAACCGGAAAGAAGACCAAATTGGTGCACATAAATAAACTAAGGCCGTACTTCGAATAACGAAACGGGGGGTACAAAACAAAATAAAAAAAAAAAAAACAAAATAAATATATATGAACAACAACAAGTAGAAAAAGTTCAAAAGAGAAAGTAATAAAAATAAATATAATGATACTCTAGCAAGGTTATTCCCTCCACGGTACACAAAGAAAAAAAAAGGAGAATAGTAATGATAATAATAATATCTAATCGGACCGCTGGCGGCGGCAAACGAGTTGTCCACCACCTTAAATGGAGACATTTTACGGAGGGCGGCAAAACGCCCAACAACGGGACAGAAAAAAAAAAAAAAAAAAACAACAAAAACAACACCACGCATTCAGGCACCATTAAAGGGTTAAAACATGAATAAGAGTCAAAATTGTTAATTCTTTTTATTTTTTCTCTTTAAACGAAATATAAGAAGAAAGTTAATTCGGCCTTCCACGGGCCGAGGCGGCTGCCTCAATGGCCGCCGCAGGTCGGCTAACCGGCTCGCTACCTCGGCCAAGAGTGCGGGCGTAACCTCGTGGGGTGATGGACGAAAGGCGCTTTCCAGGCGCTCGAAAGCCTCAATGTCGGCTGCGGACACTAACTGCGGCCACAGGGGCGCATCATGCGACTCCCGAATACCACTGCACTCACGGATTCTTCATGCGCCGATTGGTCGGACGAAACATTTTGGCTAAAACAGAAGGGGAACTGATTAGCTAAATTTGTAAAACAAAAAGAACCTTATACCTACATTGAGTTATCACAAAGAGCGAACGTTCTCCGTCAAAGCTAAAATCGAAAATAAACTTTAAAAGTAATTAGTACCCATAAAACCCAACCTTACGGATGAACTAAAGACAAAGAAAAGAAGAAAAATAAATACAGACGGGGATGCATTGCGGGGCGCTCCGAATCTAATTCGATGAACGCTGGAGTCAGCAGATATGCACTGTAGATGGTAACATTCGCTTGTTAATACGAGCGGATGCTACTTAGATATTTGTTTAAGAAGCTTCAGATGGATTGGCTGGTGGCCAGCTGGGTATGAAACTGTAAATCACAATAGGGGTACAATTCTCGGCGGAATAAAAATAGTACTTTGCAGGTACGAGGAAACAATTAGGAACTCTTTGGGTCTAAATTAAAAGAAAAAAAAAAGAGTATATATATACATGTATGCGTGTGTGTCTGTGTGTGTGGATATGTACATATGAATATGGTACTGTATATTTCACCGAAAACGGTACAACAAGGGGAGGAAACTGAAAACGACATGTACATGTCTGTATGTGTATATATTATTCCATAATTATAATAGACACCTATATAATATACCTAACTAAGGTAAAAATGATCTTTTCTGCAGGTCGGACGCTATTGCTGATGGCAGCCTGCGTAACATCGGTAAAACCGTGGATGGCAACACTTACAACAATCAATGGCTCAGGTGGGCAGTATATTGAACAAAGGGAGAGGCCATGTTATATATGGATTTCTGGCAGGTAATAACCAGAATAGGGGTACCAAATTGGAGGGAGCTTAGGGCCGAGATAGGGCAAACAGAAGACTTTGATAAATTATTGTAAAACAAACCCCAGACCAAACTGTAACTACTGGAAAGAGATAATGGATTACAGGCTTGATTTAGTGGAAAAGAAAATAGGACAACTGGAGGTATATTCGTGTAGGAGGAAAAGGGGCCTACTGAACGTCGTAGGGCGGGCATACAATTTTCTCTTCGGCGTTATGGACGACGAGGACGCGGAAGAAATTTTTCGAGGATCTCGGAGTTAGAAAATTCGGAACAAAACGCCCTGCACGCAGTAGAAAAACAGACTACGTACCTTAAAAATAATTTTGACATGGTATTCGAGCCGCTAAGAATACTGCAAAAGAACAGATAAAATTACAGACGCACTAAACGAGGTGTCGATGAGGGGGCTCGCGAGCACCAAACGCTCGCAAATACGACACACTATAATGAAATAAGCACGATAATTGTGGAGTTGGCACTAATTATCGCGAACAAACTGCAGGTCCTGGAAACCGCAATAGTAAAATTTGAAATAATCATAAATGCGTTCAACACCCACAAGCTTCACCCCTAATTTTCGACCCTGATCGGTTGAATGACATATACAAGTTTGTAAGGGACCGACACGGCGGGGAGGAGGCCATACCGTTCAAGGAAATAGTAAACGCAGCGGGTAAGCTAACGTGGACAAAATTTGACGGCGTATTCTGGGTGAAGTTTAAAATCCCATTAATACGGGCGAAACGGAGGATTTTGGAAATTTACTCGTATCCTTACGAAATCAGCGGGCAATATGTGCTCGACAGGCTGAGGGCGGACTTAATTATCGCCGGTAAAACGGGAGTGCAATCTGGGAGTCAGCCATTCGGGCTTCGACGAAATCTGTGAACAGCTTGACCTCCAGAGACTCAACACTACGACATACATTTGCAGGGACGCGTTTGCAAGATCAATTGCGCGCTACCAAACGGGGAGAATGTTTCCTGTGGAAAGACGAAAAAATTGTAGTAACGGGTGCAGGAAACTGCGGAACTCAAATGAAGGTAAAACCGCCGGGAGATATGATTCCACTCGGGAGACCTAACGCTTGGTTATACGTAATGGCGGCACCATACAGATTGCAGTCAATTTGCGGCGGGGGCATCGCCCAAAACCAACTGCTGGGAGTTGGCATACTTGCGGTTAACGGCTCCTGCATGCACACTTTGGGGACTGGAAATTGCCGACCACAAGGGGGACGCGAGTTACGTACCCGGCTCAGGAGAACTTCGAAATCTTGGGACGAAATGTGACCGACGGGGCTAAGAAAATTGACAAGTTGGGGGCAACACAACGTCCATCGCAATCCACTTCTCGCGTGGCGATCATTTGGACTCCTACCAAAGACAAATAGTCAGTAACTTCGAGAAAATGAGGGAGCTAACGGGGCAGGTACCCAAACATCATTACGGGAATAGGCACACGTACGGTAATACGCTCGCATTGTGCATAATCGCGGTGCTCGTGGGAGTCATAATAGTGCGATTTCTCTGGAATAAAGACGACAAAACGCGGGGCCCGTTTCAGTAAACATAGCCAACGAACTGGGCCAGCGGGCGCCGGTGGCCTGGCCCACCGCCCTGGGGCCCATGGAAACACTCCCAAACGGGGATCTTCCGGGGTAACAATGACGAGTAAACGGGGCCAGGGCGAGATCAAACAGACACGACGGCGGGAACCGACACTAGAGGGGCCAACGCAAGCTCGGCGAGCATGGGGCTCGCAAAGGGAGTGAATGTCAACGAGGGGCAAAACGGCCTCGGTAAGATGGGCTAAACACCGCTTCGTTGATGAATGCACAAGCGAAGTGTAGCGCGAAACTACAACAATGTTTGACACTCTAACCCACGAACTAAAATGAGGCAACACAAACGGATTATGACAACTTAAATAGGAAAACCTACAGTAAACGGACGTAAACAGTAAGTGAAGTAACCTTATAATAGTAACTCAGAAAAATGAATTATAACAAAATAGAAAGCTATTCTAACGAAATTGAGAGAAGTTTTAAGAATAAAAAAAAAAAAGGGGTTTACAAAGAGAGAAGCAAAACGTTTTATATAATATATTACTGTGAATTTTAACGATGAAAATAATAACAATTTGAATAGTGGATTCAGAATTTACTCGTAAATATAAGCGTAGCATAGGTACAAACAAAATAAAAAATAACCAAAGAAAGCATTTATGAAGGATAAAAGAGATATGAAAGAACAATTATATGTATTTACACACACCCAATGTTCATAATGAGAAATAACCTAAATATGTAAAATCACGGTTATGCTGTTAAAAATATAAGAAGTGTGAAAAAAAAAAAAAAAAGGAAAAAATAAAAATGTGAAAAAAAAGTAATAAAGGAATAAACATTCAATTTCTAATTGATCTGAAACAAATAAAACTTTATAAGACCCTTTTATTCAATTAAAATAAAGACAAAACAAAAAAAAAAGGATAAACTAGATATTCAGTTTGCATAATGAAATAAACATAGGCATTTAAGAATCACTGTTAACCGATTAAAACTATAAATAAGAGAATAAGCATACATTTAATAAAATTCAACAACACACTTAACTCATTATGAAATTAAGTTTAATTCAAATATTTACAAGCATACCTATGTAATACAAATATATATATATATATATATGTAATAATATATATATATAATATATATATATATATAATATATATATATATTATATTTTCAATTACACTTAATTCAAGACATACATAGAATAAATTTTATACAAAAAAAAATATATATAATATAAATATATAGTAGTAAAACAAATTTTCAAGTAATCATTCCTAAAATAAAACTCTATAAACGGAATATTGATACTTGATCAAAATTATACCACACATTCAGCTCATTTATGTAGATTTAAGAAGCAACTCAAAATTATACAGGCATACTGATGCTAGAAAAACAAAACAGTTTATATATATCAAATGGTTTAACAAAACATAAAAGTCAACCAAAGAAAAGAAAGTCATGTTGTATTAAATTATCCGCAAATCACAAAATAAAACTATCAGAATTATTTACATGTTCAAAAAAATAAATAAATAAATTTATTGTAAAACAAAAGATTCATTCAAGAACGGATTAATTTTTAAGCACCAATGAATCAAGAAACGTGAAAATAAAATAAAATAAATAATTACAATCATTTATATTTCATAAATAAAAAAAAAACACAAAAAACACAGCTATTAAATTTGTTTACATGTTCAAAACATTAATCCAGTAGCCAAAATGTATGTACGTTCGATAGCTTAATAAACATATGTATATCTAATAAATGATAATTTAGTGAAAAAAAAGGAGACACGACACGAAACCGCTCTGTTAAAGGTATTAATCAATGAATGGGAGTAAAAGGAAAAATTAACATTTTACAAGTCAGAAATTATCAATGGCAAATGAGATTTTGTTCCAACCCTTAGAGGCTGACCCAAAATCTGCCAAAAAGTAGTGTTGGGCTTAGGGCCAACACGGTTAAACTAAAGGAAACCATTCAACGGCAAAATAGCACCATCAATAAAATAACTATGAACTCAGTTCACCTTGCGGTCATTGGCCGCCGTTGAACAAAATACAGACGAACTCTGTTCGCTTTGCTGCTGGGCAGACCAACGAAGGGTTTCAAATGTCGCAAGAACATTGCAAGAAAACCTTGAACAGAAAACCGCTGAAACAGAGTACATTGCCATTTTCGTGAACTCTGTTCACCTCGTTTCTGCAATAGAAACACGAGTCAACGCTATGTCAACAGCTGGAGCCAACGACCTGCAGTTGCGAAGCTACAAAATAAAGAATACATTGACATTTCCGTGAACTCTGTTTCCTCGTTCTCTATAGAACTACGAGTCAACGCTATGTCAACAGCTGGTGCCAACGACCTGCAGTTGCAAGCGCAAAAGAATCTAATGGGCGATTCCACAACAAAAGAAAGGTGAACGATCGAGACCTTGGATTTCCCAGGTGAGATCGCTTCAGCCATAAAAAGACTTCAAACAAAGTTTTGAGAGAGTTAGTTCTTAATCTTCGACAAGTTCGGTCGACAAGAGGGACAATTCTTCTATTCATCCAGCTAGTTCGTTCGTGCTCGGTAAAAGTTAATATCAAAAAGGCAAAATTGAAATGTTATAAATACAGTTATACGTTTTATTTTATCAAATTGCTCGTAAACGATATTAACGAAAATAAGCAAAACTAAAATGTTAAATACAGTTATACATTTTTAATTATCAAATTGCTTCTCTAAATGTTATTAACAAAATAAGCAAAATTGCGAAATGTTATAAATACAGTTATACGTTTTTATTTATTAAATTGCTCCGTAAACGATATTAACGAAAATAAGCAAAACTAAAATGTTATAAATACAGTTATACGTTTTTAATTATCGAATTGCTTCATAAATGTATTAACAAAATAAGCAAAAGTGAAATATTATAAACCGTTATACATTAAATTATAAAATTGCTCCTTAAATGTTGTTAACAAAAGCAAATAAAGTAAATGTTTAAACGCAAGGATTCAATTTATTTACAACAATGAAAGAAGTAATTTACAAGGATTAAATTACAACAGTTAACGATTAAGTTACAACATCCAATTCATTGACCTTTTTTTATTGTTTTTTAATACATTTTGGGCAATTGTAAGCTTTTAGGTCAAATTTACAAATTATTTCTCTACTCCGGCCCAAAAGCAAAGAACAACATTTAAATCACATAACGGATCATGGGTTGATCTAAGTGCAACGAAAAGCTGACCCTGAATCAAGGGCAAAGTAGAAAAATGTTCGCAATGTTAACTTAGCTACGAATACAGCTGATGTTTTAATAAGTTATATTTTAATGTTAATTTTAGTTCTAAAAACACAAACACAAGAAAAAATGCAAAACCTCTATAGATTAAAAAATTCCTGATAGCATACATGGAATTGAACCAGATACCTCTCAGTATCTAGCTGAAGCACTTCTAATGCGCCAATGCTGTGTACCAGAGCTCGCCTAATCACAAATATATGTTCAGCGCTTCTCGTCTTGGTTGTGTTCTCAGACTTATGTCATCTAGCTCTATGAAATTGTATTATTTTAAAATCAATTCGGCCTTTAATATGATTTAATACATAAGGGAATATGTAAGCTGTTTGGTCAAATATACTTATTATTTCTCTACTCTATCAAAGGCAGAACAACATTCAATGCACCTTAACGGATCATGGGTTGCGATCTCTTTGCATCAAAGCTGACCCTGAATCAACGATAAAAGTAGAAAAATGTTCGGCATGTGCTTAGCTGTGACTACAGCTGATGTTTTAACAATTTATATTTATTTCTTAATATTAGTTCTAAACACAAGCAGAAGAAAAACATAAAACATGTATGATTAAAAATGTCTGACAGCATACAGGAATTGAACCAGTTACCTCTCAGTATCTAGCTGAACGCGCTACCAATTGCGCCAATGCTGCTGTGTGCCGGGCTCGCTAATCCACAAATATGTTCACCGCTTCTCCTCTTGGTATGTTCTCAGACCTATGTCCTCTAGCTCTATGGAATTTATATTGGTTAAAATCAATTCATTGACATTTTTAATATGTTTTAATACATTAGAGCAATTGTAAGCTGTTAGGATCAAATTTACAAATTATTTTCCTACTCCATCCCAAAAGGCAATAACAACATTCAATGCACTTTACGGATCATGAGTTGCGATCTCTTGTGCATCGAACTAACCCTGACTCAACGATAAAGAGTAGACAAATGTTCGCAATGTTAACTTAGCTGCGACAACAGCTGATGTTTTAACAAATTATATTTTAATGTTAATTTTAGTTCTGAAAACACAAACAAAAGAAAAACATAAAACACTCTATAGATTAAAAAAATATGACAGCAAACATGGAATTGAACCAGTTACCTCTCAGTATCTGAAAGCAACGCGCTACAATTGCGCCAATGCTGCTGTGTGTTAGAGCTCACCTTATCCACAAATATGTTCACCACTTCTCTCCTCTTAGTTGTGTTCTTAGACCTATGTCATCTAGCTCTATGAAATTATTATTATTTAAAAGTCAATTCATTGACCTTTTTAATATGATTTAATACATTAGAGACAATGTAAGCTGTTTGTTCAAATTTACAAATTATTTCTCTCTCCATCCCAAATTATGAACAACATTCAATGCACACTTAGCAGGTCATGGGTTGCGATCTCTTGTGCATCGAAAAGCTGACCCTGAATCAACGATAAGTGAAAATGTTCGCAATGTTAACTTAGCTTTGATTACAACTGATGGTTTAACAAATAATATTTTAATTTTATTTTAGTTCTAAAATGCAAACAGAAGAAAAACGCAAAACACTGTATAGATTAAAAAATCCTTGACAGCATACATGGAATTGAACCAGTAAGCTCTCAAAGTCTAGCTGAACGCACTACCATTTGTAATGCTGCTTTGTACAGGAGCTTGCTAATCCACACCTTCACCAATTTCTCCTCTGTGTTGTGTTCTCCGACCTATGTCATCTAGCTCTATAAAATTATTATTATTTAAATTCAATTCATTGAATTTTTTAATAAGTTTTAATACATTAACGCAATTGCAAGCTTTTAGGTCAATTTACAATTATTTCTCTACTCCACCCAAGGCAGAACAACATTCAATGCACCTTAACAGATCATGGGTTTTGAAACTCTTGCATCGAAAACTGACCCTGAATCAACGATTAGAGTAAATACTCGCAATGTGCTAACTTTGTGATGACAGCTGATGATTAAACAAATATATTTTTACATTAATTTTAGTTCTGAAAAACACAAACAGAAGAAACGCAAAACACTGTATAGATTAAAATTCCTGACAGCATACATGGAATTGAACCAGTAACACTCAGTTTCTGGCTAAACGCGCTACCAATTACGCCAATGCTGCTGTGTACTGGAGCTTTCCACACATATTCACCGCTCTCCTCTGTGTTGTGTTCTCAGACCTGTCATGTGAGCCAGAAATTATTGTTAAATTCAAATTCAACATTGACCTTTTTTAATATGTTTTAATACATTAAGCCAACTTTAAGCTGTTAGGTCAAATTTACAAATTATTTCTCAACTCCATCCCAGGGCAGAACAACATTCATTGCACACTAACGGATCATGGGTTGCGATGTCTTGTGCAGCGAAAGCTGACCCTGAATCAACGATAAAAGAGTAGAAAATTGATCGCAATGTTAACTTAGCTGTGATTACAGCTGATGTTTAATAAATTATATTTACTTTTTTAATTTTTATTTCTGAAACACAAACAGAAAACTGTATAGTTAAAATTCTTGACAGCATAAATGGAATTGAACCAGTAAACTCTCAGTATCTAGCTGAACGCGCTACCAATTGCATCAATGCTGTTGTGTACCGGAGTTCGCTAATCCACATGTTTTCCTTCTTCTGTTTTTTTGTTCTCAGACCTATTTTATCTAGCTCTATAAAATTATTATTATTTAAACTCAATTCATTGAATTTTTAATATGTTTTAATACATTAAGGCATTGTAAGCTGTTAGGTCAAATTTACAAATTATTTCTCTACTCCATCCAAAGGCAAGAACAACATTCAATGCTCCTTAACGGATCATGGGTTGCGAACTCTTTGCATCGAAAAGCTGACCCTGAATCAACGATAAAGTATAAATATGTTCGCAATGTTAACTTAGCTGTGATTACAGCTAATAGTTAACAAATTATATTTAACTTTAATTTTAGTTCTGAAACACAAACAGAAAGAAAAACGCAAAACACTGTATAGATTAAAATCCTGACAGCATACATGGAATTAAATCAGTAACCTCCAGTATATAACTAAACGCGCTACCAATTGCGCCAGTAACACGTGTGCCAGGCTCACTTGTATCCACAGATATGTTTTGCTTCTCCTCTGTGTTGGGGACCAGAACTATGTCATCTAGCTTAATAAAATTATTATTATTTAAAATCAATTCATTTACCTTTTATTTTCGCTGCTGCGTACCAGGCTCTTCTAATTACAAATATGTTCACCGCTTCTCCTCTCAGTTGTGTTCTCAGACCTATGTAAATATCTATTTTAATATGATTAAATGCGATAGGGCAATTATAAAGCTCTTTAGTCACACATTGTTAGTCTTGGCTTTACTCAATTTTGGCACATAAACCAAAATTGAGTCAGTTTTCAAAATTTATTTAAAATTACTTCAGCACTTGAAACTAAAGCAATTTCTTTGTAATTTTTTTTTTTTTTTTTATTTTGTACCTCAGCACTTGTAACTGATGCACTCTTAAACACGTGAATTTCAAAGTCTCGATGAAAGTTTGATACTAACTTTTATTTTTACAAAACAATGCTTATATACTAATTTTAACATAATATTGACCAACGCGAAGATTCCCACACCGCACAGATCTTTATCAAATAGTACTTATCTTTTAAAGATGCAGCCGGTGTGGAATCAGTTCTTCAAGTGATTCAACATGAAACAGATGTTCCAAAATTCGATGTGTCCTTGTGGTAATTTTATTATCTTAAGAGGACCAACTTGAAGATTTTTACAGCAACGAATTTGTGTGAACATCTGCTTTATGGTTCATGTTTATTTGTAATATTCGAATGCCTATACATTTTCTCCCCGTTGACTATGTCAACTAGATGTTGATAGTAAATTCGGTAGTTTTTGTGTCTGCAATTTCCTCCCTTGTCATCGGCGATGGTTTTCTTTATTTTTAATGCCTTCCTGCTGCGCCAGAATTTAAGTCCTTGATTGAAGAGAATGCAACAAATGAAAAATAGTGCTAAGTAGCTGACCGTTATTTGATGGTATTGGCTGGACTCGATTTGATTCGGTAATTCCAGTTTTTTATGTTTTGTAAAGTTTCCTGCAATTTCGTTAGTTCATATTGGTAATCCTTATATTGTTTTAACTCTTCTTCGTTCTGGATACGTTCAATGCTCTTGATGTCAGCAACTTTTGATAGAACCCCACACTTGTATAGGATGCGTCTAGTTTACTGGAAACTTTATCGAACCTGAATATGGTGAATGAGTTGTGTTTAACTACACAATCAGGTGGTAGTGTAAGTAGCCCAGCGTGTTCGAGCGATAATTGACTGCGCTCCTTTCCGCAAACAGCTGTAAGCTTTGTAGGTTTCTTTAAAGCAAATAGCCACTGAAACTTATTGTCCAGTTGGGTCCATAAGTCGTTTTCAATTCTTTCAAGCGCGCAAACTGATTTTGTTTCGTTATTAAAGATGCCTACTTCACAATGGTACTTTATGGATTCTTTATTATAAATAGCTTCAGGATTTGGGCACAAGTAGTTGCGTTTTCGTAATATGATGCACGAATTTATTTGTTCAGCATTCATAGGAAAAATTTATCTCCATGGTCAGTTATTGCCAGATTTTTTGTAGAAATTTTCACAGCTACCAGAGTGTTATTACTGATTAGCGCTGGAATAGGATGCAGCTTGAATATGTTAAATTTGTCAGAATCAATGAGTGGCAATTTGATTTGAAAATTACATAATCAAACGTAATTCCACTTTCGACATCCATAAGTTTGTAAATGTCTAGTAGATCTTCCTGAGGTATTGGCAATTGAAGATGAGGCGCAAGTTGGGTTTTATTTTAATAATTTCATCACGCAATTGCGATGGTGATAGCAATGGGCTAATTTGTCCGTGATGAACATCTGTGAGTACATTTACAATAGCCGCTTGAATTCGTTGCAGGTTTGATACAATTATAAGAAGTTGAAGCGATAGTGAACTTAAGAGTTGAAAATTCTTATTACGTCCCTCTGCATCACTCCTACTGAGCACTTGATTTTCGATAAAATAAGCTTTTTGTCAAATTGGTCAAACTTTTGTCGTGTTTGAGATTGATCCAATTTTAAAATGTTAATAGTAGAATCTAAAACACTAGTTTGATTTTTAACAGCTCAAAAGATATTTATCGTTGTTGTCAATCGATGTTATTGTCTTTTGCATTTGTTCAGCATAATCGGAATCTAACACAAAATAGAGCATTAGCGACGTTTCCGACTACATTAATGGCACCTCGTTTGACTCGTTTATTCAAAATAGACTGTTTTCCAGTTCCAATTCTTCTTTGACTTGTTGAAGTTGAGATACTACGTGATGAAAGCCACTGGATTGTTTTAGTACGTCACATATCCTTCGTAGCAAAAGTGTACCGTTGGACAATGCTTCAAGTTCAGTTTTATATGGTTGTAAATCATAATATACGATTAGGTTCCAATGGGTTGAGACGATTTTGCTGATCCAAGATTTTCAAAATGAATGCCTGGTTTGGAGCCGAAGTTTGATATTTTAATTTGATTTGCAAACGCAGCTGGAAGCAATATGAGGATAGCGATCATAAAGAGTGAGCTATAATTGCATATTTATCCTGCGTCTTTTTTTCTTAGGTTGATTGTTATCATGGACATTAGCTTGCTCCTTTTACTTGAATTTTGTTGGGTCATTGATGGTTCTTGCTGAGTGTCTTCACCAAAAAGGGCTAATTTATGAATGGGCGTTGTTGGGTAATTGATGGTTCTTGCTGAGTGTCTTCACCAAGAGGGCTAATTTATGAATGGGGCGTTTTAGTACTCCTTGCTGTTTTACATCTGCTACTCTTACCAGCCCATCCTCACCTTTATAAGTTTTAAAATTCTTCCCAATGGCCAGTTCAATGGTGGTCTGAAGTCTTCTTTAATGATGACCAAAGTTCCAATCTCAACATTTGCGGATGGAATTTTCCATTTATGACGGTACTGAAGTTCGTTTAGATACTCTTTAGACCATCGGGACCAAAATTCTTCTTTAAGCTGATTCACTAACTTCCATCTCGTAGGCAACGGAGTCTTTGAGATAGTAGTGTTACCAGTGGAATGACTAGTAAGCGGCTCTCCAATAAGGAAATGTCCTGGGGTAAGTGCGATAAGATTATTCGGATCGGCAGATAACGGCGTTAATGGTCTAGAGTTAAGTATTGCTTCGGCTTGTATCACCACAGTTTCTAACTCTTCATATGTGAGTGATGCATTTCCTACACCCGCAGGTATTTTGCAGATTTAACTGCAGCCTCCCATAATCCTCCGAAATGTGGTGCTCGCGGAGTATAAAGTGAAATATAATCCTTTTATCTGAACAAAATTGACTGATTCGATTTTGTGCAGAATTTTGAATATAGTTTCGTTTAACTCATGAAGCTGATTTTTCGCGCCTACAAAATTGGTAGCGTTGTCGCAATATAAATTTTGCAGAGGCCTTCTTGAAAGAAACCGTTGTAAAGCGCCTATGAAGGCCTCAGTAGTAAGATCGCTGACAACTTCCATGTGAACTGCCTTGGTGAAAAACAACAGAAGACGGCAATATATGCTTTACAAGGTTTTTCCCCTTATTTTGTAATGGATCCACACTGGCCCAAAGTCAACGCCAGAGTTGTAAAATGGTCTATTTGGTTGCACGCGGTCTTTGGAAGATTTCCATCAATTGTTCGTATGTTTTGGTTTTGCTCTTCGACAGCGAACACAATGCTCAACGATAGATCTGGCCATAATTTTTCCTTTAATAGGCCAGAATTTCTGTCTAGTTTGTGCAAGTAAAGCTTGTGCAGAGCAGTGAAGTCCTTCTTCATGTCGCTGTTGCATAATTAATTTTGTAATTGAATCGTTGTATGGCAAAAGTATGGGATGTTTTGCATCAAAACTTAAATTTGACGCTGCTATTCTGCCACCTACTCTTATGATGCCGTTTTTGTCGATAAATGGCGTTAAGCCAAAAGAGTACTAGTGGATTTAATTTCATTGCATTTTTTGAACATTTTAATTTCATCTTCAATTCACTGAGCTGTACTGCCTTAACAATTATGATAAGGGCTTCGTCTAATTCTTCGCAAGAGGAATTTTTGTGCATATTTCTTTTTCGTTGAAGGCGTTTTATTAGCCGAAGAACGTAGGCTATTATGCGTACCAAGGTTTTAAAGGAATTATGGTGATTGATTGTGTAAACCATATCAACCAAGTCCGGATTTCGTGATGATGCCAGTGCTGGTGCTGTTCTTTTAAGTTCTTTTCGGTCGGGTACAGAGAGTTCCTTTCGAAATTTGGAGGCCAGCATTCTTCACTTCCGTGTAAAATATTGGGCCATGGAACCAGAGTGAACAGCCTTTTATATCAGTAGGTTGAATGCCTCTGGTGAGGTAGTCTGCTGGATTACTGCTAGTGCTGACATGTCGCCATTGTTGTTTCAGTGTTAGTTCTTGAATTTTACCTATCCGATGAGCAACAAAAGTTTGGTACTTCCTGCTTCAGAGTTTATCCAATGTAGTACAATTTCGGAATCGGTCCACAACCACATTGGTATGTCACGGAACGGTAAATCAGTCTTTACTTTTGTGATGAGTTGAGCTCCGAGAGAGAGCTGCACAGAGCTCAAGACGAGGTATCGTCTGCATCTGCAGAGGTTGGAAAGAGATGAGTTGAATTTTAGTTCTGAAAAAACACTAACAGAAGAAAAAACGCAAAACACTGTATAGATTTAAAACTCTTGACAGCATACATGGAATTGAACCAGTAACCTTTTAGTGTCTAGCTGAACGCGCTACCAATTGCACCAATGCTGCTGTTTACCAGGTTCGCTAATCCACACATATGTTCACCGCTTCTCCTCTGTTTTGTTCTCAGACCTATGTCATCTAGCTCTATAAAATTATTATTATTTAAATTCAATTATTGAATTTTTTAATATGTTTTGATACATTAAGCAATTGTAAGCTGTTAGGTCAAATTTACAAATTATTTCTCTACTCCATCCAAAGGCAAGAACAACATTCAATGCACATAACAAGATCATGGGTTGCGATCTCTTGTGCATGAAAAGCTGACCCTGAATCAACGATAAAGAGTAGAAAAATGTTCGCAATGTTAACTTAGCTGACTACAGCTGATGTTTTAACAAATATATTTACTTTTTTAATTTTAGTTCTGAAACACAAACAGAAGAAAAACGCAAAACACATATAGATTAAAAAAAATCTTTGACAGCATACATGGAGATTAACCTCTCAATATCTAGCTGAACGCTACCAATTGCGCCAATGCTGCTGTGTACCAGAGCTCGCCTAATCCACACATATGTTCACGCTTCTCCTCTTAGTTGTGTTCTCAGACCTATGTCATCTAGCTCTATGAAGATTATTATTTTTCAATTCATTGACCTTTTTTTATATGTTTTAATACATTAGGGCAATTGTAAGCTGTTAGGTCAAATATACAAATTATTTCTCTACTCCATCCTAAAGGCAAGAACAACATTCAATGCACACCAACGGATCATGGGTTGCGATCTCTTGTGCATCGAAAGCTGACCTGAATCAACGATAAAAAGTAGAAAAATGTTCATAATGTTAACCTTGTGATTACAGCTGATGTTTCAAATTATATTTTAATTTGAATTTTAGTTCTGAAAACAAAACAGAAGAAAAACGCAAAACACTGTATAGATTAAAAATTCTGACAGCATACATGGAATTGAACCAATAACCTCAGTATATCAGCTAAACGCGCTACCAATTGCGCCAATGCTGCTGTGTACCAGAGCTCGCCTTATCCAATGTTTTCACCGCTTCTCCTCTGTGTGTTCCAGAATGTCATCTAGCTCTATGAAATTATTATTATTTAGAATCAATTCATTGACCTTTTACTATATGTTTTAATACATTAAGGAATTGTAAGCTGTTAGGTCAAATATACAAATTATTTCTCTTCATCCCAAAGGCAAGAACAACATTCAATGCACACTTAACGGATCATGGGTTGCGATCTGTATCGAAAAGCTGACCCTGAATCAACGATAAAGAGTAGAAAAATGTTCGCAATGTTAGCTTAGCTGTGACTACAGCTGATGTTTTAACAAATTATATTTTACTTTTAATTTTAGTTCTAAAACACAAACAGAAGAAAAACATAAAACACTGTATAGATTAAAAAAATTCCTGACAGCATACATGGAATTGACCAGTTACCTCTCAGTATCTAGCTGAACGCGCTACCAACTGCGCCAATGCTGCTGTGTTCCAGAGCTCACCTAATCCACACATATTTTCACCGCTTCTCCTCTTAGTTGTGTTCTCAGACCTATGTCATCTAGCTCTATGAGATTATTATTATTTAAAATCAATTCATTGACCTTTTTTTATATGTTTTAATACATTAGGGCAATTGTAAGCTGTTAGGTCAAATATACAAATTATTTTCTCTACTCCATCCCAAGGCAAGAACAACATTCAATGCACACTTAACGGATCATGGGTTGCGATCTCTTGTGCATCGAAAAAGCTGACCCTGAATCAACGATAAAAGTAGAAATATGTTCGCAATGTTAACTTAGCTGTGACTACAGCTGATGATTTAACAAATTATATTTTAATTTTAATTTTAGTTTGAAAACACAAACAGAAGAAAAACGCAAAACACTGTATAGATTAAAAATCCCTGACAGCATACATGGAATTGAACCAGTAACCTCAGTATCTAGCTAAACGCGCTACCAATTGCGCCAATGCTGTGTGTTACAGAGCTCGCCTAATCCTAAATATGTTCACCGCTTCTCCTCTGTGTTGTGTTCCCAGACCTATGTCATCTAGCTCTATAAAATTATTATTATTTAAAATCAATTCATTGACCTTTTAATATGTTTAATACATTAAGGCAATTGTAAGCTGTTAGGTCAAATTTACAAATTATTTCTCTACCACATCCCAAAGGCAAGAACAACATTCAATGCACACTTAACGGATCATGGGTTGCGATCTCTTGTGCATCGAAAAGCTGACCCTGAATCAACGATAAAAGTGAAAAAATGTTAAATGTTAACTTAGCTGCGACTACAGCTGATGTTTTAACAAATTATATTTTCTTTTAATTTTAGTTCTGAAACACAAACAGAAGAAAAACGAAAACACTGTATAGATTAAAAAATTCCTGACAGCATACATGGAATTGAACCAGTTACCTCTCAGTATCTAGCTGAACGCGCTACCAATTGCGCCAATGCTGCTGTGTACAGAGCTCGCCTAATCACATATGTTCACCGCTTCTCCTCTTAGTTGTGTTCTCAGACCTATGTCATCTAGCTCTATGTTATTATTATTTTAATTCAATTCATTGACCTTTTAATATGTTTTAATACATTAAGCAATGTAAGCTGTTAGGTCAAATTTACAAATTATTTCTCTACTCCATCCCAAAGGCAAGAACAACATTCAATGCACACTTAACGGATCATGGGTTGCGATCTCTTGTGCATGAAAAGCTGACCCTGAATCAACGATAAGAGTAGAAAAATGTTCGCAATGTTAACTTAGCTGCGACTACAGCTGATGTCTTAACAAATTATATTTTACATTTAATTTTAGTTCTGAAACACAAAAGAAGAAAAACGCAAAACACTGTATAGATTAAAAATTCTTGACAGCATACATGGAATTGAACCAGTTACCTCTCAGTATCTAGCTGAACGCTACCAATTGCGCCAATGCTGCTTTGTACCAGAGCTCGCCTAATCCACACATATGTTTAACCGCTTCTTCTCTTTGTTGTGTTCTCAGACCTATGTCATCTAGCTCTATGAAATTATTATTATTTAAATTCAATTCATTGACCTTTTTTTATATGTTTTAATACATTAAGGCAATTGTAAGCTGTTAGGTCAAATATACAAATTATTTCTCTACTCCATCCCAAAAGGCAAGAACAACATTCAATGCACCTTAACGGATCATGGGTTGCGATCTCTTGTGCATCAATGACCCTGAATCAACGATTAAAGTAGAAAAAGTTCGTGTTAACTTAGCTGTGATTACAGCTGATGTTTTAACAAATTATATTTTTAATTTAATTTTAGTTCTGAAAACACAAACAGAAGAAAAACGCAAAACACTGTATAGATTAAAAAATCCTGACATACATGGAATTGAACCAGTAACCTCAGTATCTAGCTAAACGCTACCAATTGCGCCAATGCTGCTGTGTCCGAGCTCGCCTTATCCACAAATATGTTCGCTTCTCCTGTTTTGGTTCTCAGACCTATGTCATCTAGCTCTATGAAATTATTATTATTTAAATCAATTCATTGACCTTTTTAATATGTTTAATACATTAAGGCAATTGTAAGCTGTTAGGTCAAATATACAAATTATTTCTCTACTCCATCCCAAAGGCAAGAACAACATTCAATGCACACTTAACGGATCATGGGTTGCGATCTCTGTGCATCGAAAAGCTGACCCTGAATCAACGATAAAGAGTAGAAAATGTTCGCAATGTTAACTTAGCTGTGACTACAGCTGATGTTTTAACAAATTATATTTTACTTTTAATTTTAGTTCTGAAAACACAAACAGAAGAAAAACGCAAAACACTGTATAGATTAAAAAATCCTGACAGCATACATGGAATTGAACCAGTTACCTCTCAGTATCTAGCTGAACGCGCTACCAATTGCGCCAATGCTGCTGTGTGCCGGAGCTTAATACACACATATGTTCACCGCTTCTCCTCTGGTTGTGTTCTCAGACCTATGTCATCTAGCTCTATGAAATTATTATTATTTAAATTCAATTCATTGACCTTTTAATATGTTTTAATACATTAGGAAATTGTAAGCTGTTAGGTCAAATTTACAAATTATTTCTCTACTCCATCCCGTAAGAACAACATTCAATGCACACTTAACGCATGGGTTGCGATCTCTTGTGCATCAAAAGCTGACCCTGAATCAACGATAAAAAGTAGAAAATGTTCGCAATGTTAACTTAGCTGCGACTACAGCTGATGTTTTAACAAATTATATATTTACAATTTTAGTTTAGTTCTGAAACACAAACAGAAAGAAAAACGCAAAACACTGTATAGATTAAAAATCCTGACAGCATACATGGAATTGAACCAGTAACCTCTCAGTATATAGCTGAACGCTACCAATTGCGCCAATGCTGCTGTGTACCAGAGCTCGCCTAATCCACAAATATGTTCACCGCTTCTCCTCTGTGTTGTGTTCTCAGACCTATGTCATCTAGCTCTATAAATTAATTTTAAAATCAATTCATTGACCTTTTTAATATGTTTTAATACATTAGGGGTGTAAGCTGTTAGGTCAAATTTACAAATTATTTCTCTACTCATCCCAAAGGCAAGAACAACATTCAATGCACACTTAACGGATCATAGGTTGCGATCTCTTGTGCATCGAATCTGACCCTGAATCAACGATTAAGAGTAGAAAAATGTTCGCAATGTTAACTTAGCTGCGACTACAGCTGATGTTTTAACAAATTATATTTTAATTTTAATTTTAGTTCTGAAACACAAACAGAAGAAAACGCAAAACACTGTATAGATTAAAAAATCCCTGACAGCATACATGGAATTGAACCAGTAACTCTCAGTATCTAGCTAAACGCTACCACCAATGCTGCTGTGTACCGGAGCTCGCCTAATCCACACATATGTTCACCGCTTCTCCTCTGTGTTGTGTTCTCAGACCTATGTCATCTAGCTCTATGAAATTATTATTATTTAAATTCAATTCATTGACCTTTTAATATGTTTTAATATATTAAGGCAATTGTAAGCTGTTAGGTCAAATTTACAAATTATTCTCTACTCCATCCCAAAGGCAAGAACAACATTCAATGCACACTTAACGGATCATGGGTTGCGATCTGTGCATCGAAAAGCTGACCCTGAATCAACGATTAAAAGTAGAAAAATGTTCGCAATGTTAACTTAGCTGTGACTACAGCTGATGTTTTAACAAATTATATTTTACTTAATTTTAGTTCTGAAACACAAACAGAAGAAAACGCAAAACACTGTATAGATTAAAATCTTGACAGCATAATGGAATTGAAGTTACCTCTCAGTATCTAGCTGAACGCGCTACCAATTGCGCCAAATGCTGTGTACCAGAGCTCGCCTAACCACATATGTTCACCGCTTCCCCTGTGTTGTGTTCTCAGACCTATGTCATCTAGCTCTATAAATTATTATTATTTAAATTCAATTCATTGAACTTTTTAATATGTTTTAATACATTAAGGCATTTGCTGTTAGGTCAAATTACAAATTATTTCTTACTCCATCCCAAAGGCAAGAACAACATTCAATGCACACTTAACGGATCATGGGTTGCGATCTCTTGTGCATCGAAAAGCTGACCCTGAATCAACGATAAAGAGTAGAAAAATGTTCGCAATGTTAACTTAGCTGTGACTACAGCTGATTTTAACAAATTATATTTATTTTAATTTTAGTTCTAAAACACAAACAGAAGAAAAACGCAAAACACTGTATAGATTAAAAAAAATTCCTGACAATACATGGAATTAAACTACCTCTCAGTATCTAGCTGAACGCGCTACCATTGCGCCAATGCTGCTGTGTTCCAGAGCTCGCCTAATCTACAAATATGTCACCGCTTCTCCTCTCTTAGTTGTGTTCTCAGATTACAACTGATGGCTTAACAAATTATATTTTAATTTTGATTTTAGTTCGAAAATACAAACATGAAAACGCAAAACACTGTAGATTAAAAAAATCCTCGACAGCATAAGAATTGAACCAGTAAACTCTCAAAGTTCAGCTGAACGCGCTACCAATTCACAATGCTGCTGTGTACGGAGCTTGCCTAATCCACACATTTCACTGTTTCTTCTTCTGTTTGTGCTCAGACCTATGTCATCTAGCTCTATGAAATTATTATTATTTAAATTCAATTCATTGACCTTTTAATATGTTTTAATACATTAAGGCAATTGTAAGCTGTTAAATTTACAAATTATTTCTACTCCATCCCAAAGGCAAGAACAACATTCAATGCACACTTAACGGATCATGGGTTGCGATCTGCATCAAAGCTGACCCTGAATCAACGATAAAGAGTAGAAAAATGTTCGCATGTTAACTTAGCTGTGATTACAGCTGATGTTTTAACAAATTATATTTTACTTTAATTTTAGTTCTGAAACACAAAGAAGAAAAAACGCAAAACACTGTATAGATTAAAAAATTCCTGACAGCATACATGGAATTGAACCAGTAACCTCTCAGTATCTAGCTGAACGCGCTACCAATTGCGCCAATGCTGCTGTGTACCGAGTTCGCCTAATCCACACATATGTTCACCGCTTCTCCTCTGTTTTGTGTTCTCAGACCTATGTCATCTAGCTCTATGAAATTATTATTATTTAAATTCAATTCATTGAATTTTAATATGTTTTAATACATTAAGCAATTGTAAGCTGTTAGGTCAAATTTACAAATTATTTCTCTACTCCATCCCAAAGGCAAGAACAACATTCAATGCACACTTAACGGATCAGGTTGCGATCTCTTGTGCATCGAAAAGCTGACCCTGAATCAACGATAAAGAGTAGAAAAATGTTCGCAATGTTAACTTAGCTGTGACTACAGCTGATGTTTAACAAATTATATTTTAATTTTAATTTTAGTTCTAAAACACAAACAGAAGAAAACGCAAAACACTGTATAGATTAAAAATCCTGACAGCATACATGGAATTGAACCAGTAACCTCTCAGTATCTAGCTGAACGCGCTACCAATTGCGCCAATGCTGCTGTGTACCAGAGCTCGCCTAATCCACAAATATGTTCACCGCTTCTCCTCTAGTTGTTCTCAGACCTATGTCATCTAGCTCTATGAAATTATTATTATTTAAATCAATTCATTGACCTTTTTAATATGTTTTAATACATTAGGCAATTGTAAGCTGTTAGGTCAAATATACAAATTATTTCTCTACTCCATCCCAAAGGCAAGAACAACATTCAATGCACACTTAACGGATCATGGGTTGCGATCTCTTGTGCATCGAAAAGCTGACCCTGAATCAACGATAAAGAGTAGAAAAATGTTCGCAATGTTAACTTAGCTGCGACTACAGCTGATGTTTTAACAAATTATATTTTAATTTAATTTTAGTTCTGAAAACACAAACAGAAGAAAAACGCAAAACACTGTATAGATTAAAAATCCCTGACAGCATACATGGAATTGAACCAGTAACCTCTCAGTATCTAGCTGAACGCGCTACCAATTGCGCCAATGCTGCTGTGTACCGGAGCTCGCCTAATCCACACATATGTTCACCGCTTCTCCTCTGTGTTGTGTTCTCAGACCTATGTCATCTAGCTCTATGAAATTATTATTATTTAAATTCAATTCATTGACCTTTTAATATGTTTTAATACATTAAGGCAATTGTAAGCTGTTAGGTCAAATTTACAAATTATTTCTCTACTCCATCCCAAAGGCAAGAACAACATTCAATGCACACTTAACGGATCATGGGTTGCGATCTCTGTGCATCGAAAAGCTGACCCTGAATCAACGATAAAGAGTAGAAAAATGTTCGCAATGTTAACTTAGCTGTGATTACAGCTGATGTTTTAACAAATTATATTTTAATTTTAATTTTAGTTCTGAAACACAAACAGAAGAAAACGCAAAACACTGTATAGATTAAAAAAATTTTGACAGCATACATGGAATTGAACCAGTAACCTCTCAGTATCTAGCTGAACGCGCTACCAATTGCGCCAATGCTGCTGTGTACCAGAGCTCGCCTAATCCACACATATGTTCACCGCTTCTCTTTGTTGTGTTCTCAGACCTATGTCATCTAGCTCTATAAAATTATTATTATTTAAATTCAATTCATTGACCTTTTAATATGTTTTAATACATTAAGGCAATTGTGCTGTTAGGTCAAATTTACAAATTATTTCTCTACTCCATCCCAAAGGCAAGAACAATTCAATGCACACTTAACGGATCATGGGTTGCGATCTCTTGTGCATCGAAAAGCTGACCCTGAATCAACGATAAAGTAGAAAATGTTCGCATGTTAACTTAGCTGCGACTACAGCTGATGTTTTAACAAATTATATTTTATTTTAATTTTAGTTCTAAAACACAAACAGAAGAAAACGCAAAACACTGTATAGATTAAAAAATCCTGACAGCATACATGGAATTGAACCAGTTAACTCTCAGTATCTAGCTGAACGCGCTACCAATTGCGCCAATGCTGCTGTGTACCAGAGCTCGCCTAATCCACAAATATGTTCACCGCTTCTCCTTAGTTGTGTTCTCAGACCTATGTCATCTAGCTCTATGAAATTATTATTATTTAAATTCAATTCATTGACTTTTTAATATGTTTTAATACATTAAGGCAATTGTAAGCTGTTAGGTCAAATTTACAAATTATTTCTCTACTCCATCCCAAAGGCAAGAACAACATTCAATGCACACTTAACGGATCATGGGTTGCGATCTCTTGTGCATCGAAAAGCTGACCCTGAATCAACGATAAGAGTAGAAAAATGTTCGCAATGTTAACTTAGCTGTGATTACAGCTGATGTTTTAACAAATTATATTTTATTTTAATTTTAGTTCTAAAACACAAACAGAAGAAAAACGCAAAACACTGTATAGATTAAAAAAATCCCTGACAGCATACATGGAATTGAACCAGTAACCTCTCAGTATCTAGCTGAACGCGCTACCAATTGCGCCAATGCTGCTGTGTACCAGAGCTCGCCATCCACATATGTTCACCGCTTCTCCTCTTGTGTGTTCTCAGACCTATGTCATCTAGCTCTATGAAATTATTATTATTTAAATTCAATTCATTGACCTTTTAATGTTTTAATACATTAGGCAATTGTAAGCTGTTAGGTCAAATACAAATTATTTCTACTCCATCCCAAAGGCAAGAACAACATTCAATGCACACTTAACGGATCATGGGTTGCGATCTCTTGTGCATCGAAAAGCTGACCCTGAATCAACGATAAAGAGTAGAAAAATGTTAACTTAGCTGTGATTACAGCTGATGTTTTAACAAATTATACTTTTAATTTTAGTTCTAAAACACAAACAGAAGAAAACGCAAAACACTGTATAGATTTAAAAATTCCTGACAGCATACATGGAATTGAACCAGTAACCTCTCAGTATCTAGCTGAACGCGCTACCAATTGCGCCAATGCTGCTGTACCGGAGCTCGCCTAATCCACACATATGTTCACCGCTTCCTCTGTTTTGTTCTCAGACCTATGTCATCTAGCTCTATAAATTATTATTATTTAAATTCAATTCATTGAATTTTTAATATGTT
The DNA here is from genome assembly GCA_018831715.1 of Matsumurasca onukii. NCBI lineage: Eukaryota > Metazoa > Arthropoda > Insecta > Hemiptera > Cicadellidae > Matsumurasca > Matsumurasca onukii. Next base: position 6,210 of record JAHHFQ010000021.1, on the reverse strand, counting down.
TTAATACATTAAGGCAATTGTAAGCTGTTAGGTCAAATTTACAAATTATTTCTCTACTACAACCCAAAGACAAGAACAAATATCTGTGTTGAAAAGCTGACCCTGAATCAACGATAAAGAGTAGAAAAATTCCAATGTTAACTTAGCTGTGACTACAGCTGATGTTTTAACAAATTATATTTTACTTTTAATTTTAGTTCTGAAACACAAACAGAAGAAAAACGCAAAACACTGTATAGATTAAAAAAATTCCTGACAGCATACATGGAATTGAACCAGTTACCTCTCAGTATCTAGCTGAACGCGCTACCAATTGCGCCAATGCTGCTGTGTACCGGAGCTCGCCTAATCCACATATGTTCACCGCTTCTTCTGTGTTGTGTTCTCAGACCTATGTCATCTAGCTCTATGAAATTATTATTATTTAAATTCAATTCATTGACCTTTTAATATGTTTTAATACATTAAGGCAATTGTAAGCTGTTAGGTCAAATTTACAAATTATTTCTCTACTCCATCCCAAAGGCAAGAACAACATTCAATGCACACTTAACGGATCATGGGTTGCGATCTCTTGTATCGAAAAGCTGACCCTGAATCAACGATAAAGAGTAGAAAAATGTTCGCAATGTTAACTTAGCTGTGATTACAGCTGATGTTTTAACAAATTATATTTTACTTTTAATTTTAGTTCTGAAACACAAACAGAAGAAAACGCAAAACACTGTATAGATTTAAAAATCCCTGACAGCATACATGGAATTGAACCAGTTACCTCTCAGTATCTAGCTGAACGCGCTACCAATTGCGCCAATGCTGCTGTGTACCAGAGCTCGCCTAATCCACACATATGTTCACCGCTTCTCCTCTGTTTGTGTTCTCAGACCTATGTCATCTAGCTCTATGAAATTATTATTATTTAAATTCAATTCATTGACCTTTTAATATGTTTTAATACATTAAGGCAATTGTAAGCTGTTAGGTCAAATTTACAAATTATTTCTCTACTCCATCCCAAAGGCAAGAACAACATTCAATGCACACTTAACGGATCATGGGTTGCGATCTCTTGTGCATCGAAAAGCTGACCCTGAATCAACGATAAAGAGTAGAAAAATGTTCGCAATGTTAACTTAGCTGTGACTACAGCTGATTATTTTAATTTTAATTTTAGTTCTGAAACACAAACAGAAGAAAAACGCAAAACACTGTATAGATTAAAAATCCCTGACAGCATACATGGAATTGAACCAGTAACCTCTCAGTATCTAGCTGAACGCGCTAATTGCGCCAATGCTGCTGTGTACCAGAGCTCGCCTAATCCACAAATATGTCCGCTTCTTCCTCTTAGTTGTGTTCTCAGACCTATGTCATCTAGCTCTATGAAATTATTATTATTTAAATTCAATTCATTGACCTTTTAATATGTTTTAATACATTAGGGCAATTGTAAGCTGTTAGGTCAAATTTACAAATTATTTCTCTACTCCATCCCAAAGGCAAGAACAACATTCAATGCACACTTAACGGATCATGGGTTGCGATCTTGTGCATCGAAAAGCTGACCCTGAATCAACGATAGAAGAAAAATGTTCGCAATGTTAACTTAGCTGTGACTACAGCTGATGTTTTAACAAATTATATTTTACTTTTAATTTTAGTTCTGAAACACAAACAGAAGAAAAACGCAAAACACTGTATAGATTAAAAACCTGACAGCATACATGGAATTGAACCAGTTACCTCTCAGTATCTAGCTGAACGCGCTACCATTGCGCCAATGCTGCTGTGTACCAGAGCTCTAATCCACAAATATGTTCACCGCTTCTCCTCTTGTTGTGTTCTCAGATTACAACTATGGCTTAACAAATTATATTTTATTTTAATTTTAGTTCTGAAACATTAACAGAAGAAAACGTTAATGTTAAATTTAAAAATTCTTGACAGCATACATGGAATTAAACCAGTAACATCTCAGCAAGTGTCTAGCTGAACGCGCTACCAATGCCTAATGCTGTTGTGTACCGGAGTTCTTAATCCACACATATTCACCGCTTCTTTCTTTTTTTTGTTCTCAGACCTATGTCATCTAGCTTATAAAATTACATTATTTTAAATTCAATTCATTGAATTTTTAATATGTTTTAATGCATTAAGGCAATTAAGCTGTTAGGTCAAATTTACAAATTATTTCTCTACCCATCCCAAAGGCTGCGAGAAGAACATTCATGCACACTTAACAGATCATATGTTGCGATGTTCGTGCATCGAAAGCTGATCCTGAATCAACGATAAAGAGGAAAATTACAATGTTAACTACGCACAGCTGATTTTACCAAAATATTACTTACCAGTTCTAAACAATGCTGAGGAGCCAAAGTTAAATCTCAGGATAACACAGCAAGAACTTAAAACAAGCATCACTTGAACGCGCTTCCATTGCGCCAATGCTGCAGTTCCAAAGCTGACCCTAATCAACAAATATGTTCACCGTTCTCCTCTTAACTGTGTTCTCAGATTACAGCTGATGTTTTAACAAATTATATTTTTTTAATTTTAATTTAGTTCTGAAACACAAACAGAAGAAAACGCAAAACACTGTATAGATTAAAAAAATCCTGACAGCATACATGGAATTGAACCAGTAAACCCTCAATCTAGCTGAACGCGCTACAATTGCGCCATGCTGCTGTATTATGAGCTTCGCCTAATCCACACATATGTTCACCGCTTCTCCTCTGTGTTGTGTTCTCAGACCTATGTCATCTAGCTCTATGAAATTATTATTATTTAAATTCAATTCATTGACCTTTTAATATGTTTTAATACATTTAGGCAATTGTGTTAAAAGAAAATTTACAAATTATTTCTACTCCATCCCAAAGGCAAGAACAACATTCAATGCACACTTAACGGATCATGGGTTGCGATCTCTTGTGCATCAAAAGCTGACCCTGAATCAACGATAAAGAGTAGAAAAATGTTCGCAATGTTAACTTAGCTGTGATTACAGCTGATGTTTTAACAAATTATATTTTACTTTTAATTTTAGTTCTAAAACACAAACAGAAGAAAACGCAAAACACTGTATAGATTAAAAAAATTCTTGACAGCATACATGGAATTGAACCAGTAACCTCTCAGTATCTAGCTGAACGCTACCAATTGCGCCAATGCTGCTGTGTACCGGAGCTCGCCTAATCACACATGTTCACCGCTTCTCCTCTGTTTTGTTCTCAGACCTATGTCATCTAGCTCTATGAAATTATTATTATTTAAATTCAATTCATTGAATTTTTAATATGTTTTAATACATTAAGGCAATTGTAAGCTGTTAGGTCAAATTTACAAATTATTTCTCTACTCCATCCCAAAGGCAAGAACAACATTCAATGCACACTTAACGGATCATGGGTTGCGATCTCTTGTGCATCGAAAAGCTGACCCTGAATCAACGATAAAGAGTAGAAAAATGTTCGCAATGTTAACTTAGCTGTGACTACAGCTGATTATATTTTAATTTTAATTTAGTTCTGAAACACAAACAGAAGAAAAACGCAAAAAACACTGTATAGATTAAAAATCCCTGACAGCATACATGGAATTGAACCAGTAACCTCTCAGTATCTAGCTAAACGCTACCAATTGCGCCAATGCTGCTGTGTACCAGAGCTCGCCTAATCCACAAATATGTTCACCGCTCTCTCTGTGTTGTGTTCTCAGACCTATGTCATCTAGCTCTATGAAATTATTATTATTTAAATTCAATTCATTGATTTTAATATGTTTTAATACATTAAGGCAATTGTAAGCTGTTAGGTCAAATTTACAAATTATTTCTACTCCATCCCAAGGCAAGAACAACATTCAATGCACACTTAACGGATCATGGGTTGCGATCTCTTGTGCATCGAAAAGCTGACCCTGAATCAACGATAAGAGTAGAAAAATGTTCGCAATGTTAACTTAGCTGTGACTACAGCTGATGTTTTAACAAATTATATTTTATTTTAATTTTAGTTCTAAAACACAAACAAAAAAAAACGCAAAACACTGTATAGATTAAAAAATCCTTGACAGCATACATGGAATTGAACCAGTTACCTCTCAGTATCAGCTAAACGCGCTTTCCATTGCGCCACGCTGCTGTGTTCCAGAGCCTCGCCTTATCCACAAATATGTTCACAGCTTCTCCTCTTAGCTGTGTTCAGATTACAACTGATGGCTTAACAAATTATATTTTATTTTAATTTTAGTTCTGAAACACTAACAGAAGAAAAACGCAAAACACTGTATAGATTTAAAAAATTCTTGACAGCATACATGGAATTGAACCAGTAAATATCTCGTCAGTTCTAGCTGAACGCGCTACCAATTGCACCAATGCTGCTGTGTACCGGAGTTCGCCTAATCCACACATATGTTCACCGCTTCTCCTCTTTGTTGTGTTCTCAGACCTATGTCATCTAGCTCTATGAAATTATTATTATTTAAATTCAATTCATTGAATTTTTAATATGTTTTAATACATTAAGGCAATTGTAAGCTGTTAGTCAAATTTACAAATTATTTCTCTACTCCATCCCAAAGCAGCAACATTCAATGCACACTTAACGGATCATGGGTTGCGATCTCTTGTGCATCGAAAAGCTGACCCTGAATCAACGATAAAGAGAAAATGTTCGCAATGTTAACTTAGCTGCGACTACAGCTGATGTTTTAACAAATTATATTTTATTTTAATTTTAGTTCTAAAACACAAACAGAAGAAAACGCAAAACACTGTAGATTAAAAAATCTTTGACAGCATACATGGAATTGAACCAGTTAACCTCTCAGTATCTAGCTGAACGCGCTACCAATTGCGCCAATGCTGCTGTGTACCAGAGCTCGCCTAATCCACACATATGTTCACCGCTTCTCCTCTGTGTGTTCTCAGACCTATGTCATCGCTCTATGAATATTATTATTTAAATTCAATTCATTGACCTTTTAATATGTTTTAATACATTAAGAAATTGTAAGCTGTTAGGTCAAATATACAAATTATTTCTCTACTCCATCCCAAAGGCAAGAACAACATTCAATGCACACTTAACGGATCATGCGATTCGTGCATCGAAAAGCTGACCCTGAATCAACGATAAAGAGTAGAAAAATGTTCGCAATGTTAACTTAGCTGCGACTACAGCTGATGTTTTAACAAATTATATTTTAATTTTAATTTTAGTTCTGAAACACAAACAGAAGAAAAACGCAAAACACTGTATAGATTAAAAATCCCTGACAGCATACATGGAATTGAACCAGTTACCTCTCAGTATCTAGCTGAACGCGCTACCAATTGCCATGCTGCTGTGTACCAGAGCTCGCCTAATCCACAAATATGTTCACCGCTTCTCCTCTGTGTTGTGTTCTCAGACCTATGTCATCTAGCTCTATGAAATTATTATTATTTAAAATTAATTCATTGACCTTTTAATATGTTTTAATACATTAGGGCAATTGTGTTGTTAGGTAAATATACAAATTATTTCTCTACTCCATCCCAAAGTAAGAACAAACATTCACTTAACGGATCATGGGTTGCGATCTCTTGTGCATCGAAAAGCTGACCCTGAATCAACGATAAAGAGTGTTTCGCAATGTTAACTTAGCTGTGTGACTACAGCTGATGTTTTAACAAATTATATTTTATTTTAATTTTAGTTCTGAAACACAAACAGAAGAAAAACGCAAAACACTGTATAGATTAAAATCCTTGACAGCATACATGGAATTGAACCAGTAACCTCTCAGTATCTAGCTGAACGCCAATTCATTCAATGCTGCAAACCGGAGCTTGCCTAATCCACACATGTTCACCGCTTCTCCTCTGTGTTGTGTTCTCAGACCTATGTCATCTAGCTCTATAAAATTATTATTATTTAAATTCAATTCATTGACTTTTTAATATGTTTTAATACATTAAGGCAATTGTAAGCTGTTAGGTCAAATTTACAAATTATTTCTACTCCATCCCAAAGGCAAGAACAACATTCAATGCACACTTAACGGATCATGGGTTGCGATCTCTTGTGCATCGAAAAGCTGACCCTGAATCAACGATAAAGAGTAGAAAAATGTTGCAATGTTAACTTAGCTGCGACTACAGCTGATGTTTTAACAAATTATATTTTAATTTTAATTTTAGTTCTAAAACACAAACAG
>JAHHFQ010000020.1:0-37307 GCA_018831715.1 Matsumurasca onukii | reverse complement strand
ATCATTTTGAACATGTTTTAAAAATCAAATTTTAGAAAACACATAAAACAGGAAAGATACATTTACAATTAAGATCCAAAGCTTATTTAGTTGATTTAACGTATTTCGATCATTTTGAACATGTTTTAAAAATCAAATTTTAGAAAACACATAAAACAGGAAAGTTACATTTACAATTAAAACCAAAACTTATTTTTGTTGATATTGACGTACATTTCGATCATTTTGATTTTTTAAAAATCGAATTTTAGAAAAAACATAAAACAGGAAAGTTATATTAACAATTAAGTTCCAAAGCTAATTAACGTATTTTTCTATCATTTTGAACATGTTTTAAAAATCAAAATTTTAGAAAACACATAAAACAGAAAAATTACACAACAATTAAGTTCCAAAGCTTATTTAAATTGATATTAACGTACATTTTTAATCATTTTGAACATGTTTTAAAAATCAAATTTTTAAAACACATAAAACAGGAAAGTTACATTTACAATTAAGTTTAAAGCTTATAAAGTTGATATTAACGTACATTTCCGTCATTTTGAACATGTTTTAAAAATCAAATTTTTTGAAAAACACATAAAACAGGAAAGAATTAAGCTCCAAAGCTAATTTAAGATATCAGTAATTTTCAGTTTTTTTGAAATACATTTCACAGTTCACATGAGTCAATTTTGTTCTTACGAGTTGATTTATCTTAATTGATAAATTTAGTGAAAATCAATAATATATATTAAATTAAAACTCTAACAAGTTGTGCATTGTGAAAAATCTTAAAGTGATTTAATTTTGTTAATAGTAAATAAAACATTTTATTAAAACACTCATGAAAATTCTTTACACTTAATGAAAAAGTTGAACGCAAGATCTCAAAGTTAATTTTGTTCATTATTTAAAAATGTTTTCATGCAAAATGCATAAACATGCGTGAAAGCGATATAGAATTCACTTAAAAAAGAGTAAAAAAATTTTATCTGTTTGAGTTGTACAGCATTTCGCCGATCATTTTTTATCACATTTCAATAAACAGTGCAGCAGGTACTACAAGTACCTAAAATGAACTATCACCTACAACGGTAACAGAGTTTTACAAATAAATTTAAAAATCACTTCAAATAGTGATTTAATTAAAAGAATTTGTATCAAACAGTTACTTGTTGATTCAATAGAACGTAATAACGTTTTTGAAAACAAGAAATAAATCATTACAAGAAAAAGGACCAACACAAAACAAATTATGTATTAAGAGCAGCGGTATAAGGATGATACGTTTGAAATATTAATATTCCAAATTTGAACGCAAGAAAATTTTAAAATTAAAAGCGAAAAATATTTTAAAGGAGGGGTTTGAATGGATAATGATGAAAAAAAATTATTAATAATTGTTATATTAAAAAAATTAAATTGAATGGTGATTCGACTTTGGCAGAGATGTAAATCGTGCTATTTGCATACAACTTCGAAAAACATGCTTTAAAAAAGAGAGGTTATGAAAAGCTAAGTATTCAAGAGAAAACACATACAAAATTATTTCGGAAAATATTCCGCCTAAAGATATTTTATATAATTATGTATTTAATTCATATTTCGTCGCTTATCTTTTAAAAAGGAAATTTAAAAATTGAAAATAAGTATAAGTATCTCTGGTACCGGAATACAAGAATTTATTTGAAAAAAACTGACATCATTTTGCTGTTAATTTGAATTGTTTTGAAAATATAAAAAGAATTAATTCATGGAACTGATTTTAGCTCTAATTCACTATTCATATTAACGCGCCGTCATTTAACATTTTTTTTAGTAATCCACCAAAACATCAAAGTTGAAAGTACTATGATAATTAGTAGCTAACTTGTATTTTATGATGTCTTACCAGACATAATTTTTTTGTCAAAAATTGATTTTCGATAATGAAATAGGGTGATTACTCTATTCCTGATATAATTTTCATGCTGTTTAATAATAATGATTACCGTGCCATTTGGTATTGAACTTTTATTAAGACAACACTACTGTATAGGGTATTGTCTGTTAATTTCAATGTCGGCGGATGTTATACAGGTTTCGCTTAAACTCGATAGTGTTTGCAAATATAGGTGTTTATAGACTGCATAGAAGTAGGGTTCAAGATTTTTTGAATGAATTAGAGGAACTTCTTTTTTTGACAGTTAAAAAATCAATCTTATTGTAAAATGATGAATGTGGATATTTGTTCTTCTTCTACTGATGTGGATTCTTTACTTGTTATTGATGGTTACTGCTCATGGTCTTGAATCGGTCATAAATGAACCTACTCGTTTTAATGATTTGGGCACTACATGCATTGACCATATTTTTATTCGTGGATCGAACCGTGATATCCCATCTTGGAGTGGCTCGGTTCGGGATCTAAAAATTACGGATCATTGCTTAATATCTTTAACATTTGACAATATTGGATTTAAAAAACAACAAATTCTCATAGAAATACACAATCATCTAACAAAATTGACTTTGTGAAACTTAATAATCTGTTACTCTTTGAATCATGGGACAGTGTATATTCTGAGTGTAATCCTTCTAATGCTTATGATAACTTCGTAAATATTCTTAATTCGCATATTGCATCTTGTATTTCAAATGAACAAATAAGGCATAAGTCCAGAATGATAAAACCTTGGTTATCAAAATTTCTACTTAAAAGATTGAACTTAAAAAAACTTCACTCCAAATGTCTTAAACATCCAAACAATATGAAATTGAAAAGTCGTTACTCCAAACTCTGTCGGGAAATTTCAGTTGAAATACCCTTATTGAAAGAAAATTATTTTATTAATGAATTCAATAGGAACAGTGGTAATATAAAGAGAGAGTGGGGAGTTGTTAACTCCTTATTAAACAGGACTTGTGAACCTCTTCAAATCTCAGAAATTGATGAGGGTGGCTTAATAATTAATGGGCATCTCGATATTGCAAATGCTTTCAATGGTTTTTCTCAACGATTGGAAATCACTTAATAACACCTGAGGATTCTTTTAACTTTAATGCGGACAGGGATTATGGAATTGAGAACTATCTTTCAGAAAGTTTCTTCTGTGATCCAATCTCGGCCTATGAGGTTTTAAAACATATAAAATCATTAAAAAATTCAAAAGGTGTGCGGCTGATGGTTTATCAAGCAATTTACTGAAAAACATTTGTTTTAACGTTATAGATATTCTTGCCCATATTTTCAATAAAAGCTTTGTTAGTGGAATATTCCCCAGTGCTCTTAAGGGGCAATAGTTCTGCCACTTTTTTGAGGGGTGATCGAAATCTTAATAGTAATTATAGGCCCATTTCAATACTGTCGCCGTGCTCAAGATTCTCGAAAAATATTCAAATATTCTGGTTGAAATCTTTCTTAAGTTGTCGAAGACAAAGGGTCTTGGTTAACGATGAGTTTAGTGAGGAAAGTATACTAAATATTGGTGTTCCACAAGGCTCCGTCTTGGGTCCGATCTTATTCCTTGTATACATAAACTCGCTTTTTAATCTCAAACTCACGGGTACTCAAACAGCTTTTGCTGATGATCTTGCTTGTTGCTATTCTACCAAAACTTTGATTGACACAGTGTGTAATATTAACTCTGATCTGGAGCTGTTAAGGCGTTGGTTCGCATGCCATAAATTGATTGTCAGTAATAAGACCAAGGCTATGCTCTTTAATATTGCAGGGTCCCAAGAAAACATAAATATAGATAACCTTGGATTCATTCGAGTCAGTGTGCCAAATTCGCTCTAAACTGTTCTGATTTAAATCAACAAACTTTTAAACATAATAACAACTGTGATGAAAACTGCTTTGCCATTGAATGGGTTGATTCATTTAAGTATCTGGGGATAACCATTGATAGTAGACTAAATTGGTTGGACCATACCATCAAATTAAAAGTTATTTATTGTCTACTCTAAGAAATTTTATCTCATCAAAAATACAGTTCACTTAGGGTCTCTTTGATGGCCTACTATGGTTTATTTCATTCGAAACTGCAATACGGAATATGTTGTTGGGGCAATGCTTATCTCAATAGAATTAACCCGATCTTGCGGGCTCAAAAACATGTTATACGTCTTATATGCGGAGCTAATCGCTTAACTGACTCCATGAATCTTTTTTGCTTTTAAATATTTTGCCTCTGCGACATTTATATTTCTTCAAAATTGCAAAGTTGTTTTGCATAATACTCAGTTTCCTTTTGATATATGTGGGGTGAATTTAAGACGCAATGGTAGGCTACTTTTTCCTGTTCCTGCAGTTCGGACAACATTAGCTACACGATTTTATACAGTTAGTGCACCTAGATTATTTAATAAGCTGCCGGTTGATATTAAATGCTCTCAGACTATATCCAAGTTTCTGCATGATCTTCGAAATTACTTGTTCACTTTTGATCACTTGACTGTGGAATTTTTGCATTGTGTTATAACCTAAAATTTCAGTTTTTTTAATTTTATTTTTTTATAGTTGTATTGTTTTTCTTCTCTTGTGCTTATGTTTTGAGAAAATTGAAAACTTTTTCTTTTCTTTTTTGCAATTGCTTCCTCATATTTAATATTTGTTCAAATCTAGTCAACCTCTCCTTTGTTTACATACTAAGCCATTACTGTTTCTCTGCCGGAATTCGATTCTCCTTTAGATCTCGTTCCTTTAAAGTTTAACCATATATACTAAATTTTATCTAATTTAAGATTATTATTGTTCGTCAAATTTAAATTAATTTTACTCGTACACAAACATTCTCATATTGTTCACCCCTTTCAAAAAAAAGAGAAAAAATTTTTATTGGTTAATTTTCTACTTGATGTTGCGTTGGATACTAGTAATTACTACACAACGCTCCTACTTATTCTTGAATTTACTCAGTAATATGATTATTGTATATATCTTTTGTAAAAGAATAAAGAATAAAATAAAATAAAAAAAAAAATAAAAAATGGTCAACTAGATATGAAGTTCATTATCATTGGGGAGACAATTTCAAAGCAGGGATATATATATATATATATATATATATATATATATATATATTTTCTATATATATATATAATAACAAAAAATATATACATATATATATATATATATATATATATGTATATATATATATATATATTATATTTCCACTAACTCAAGGCTTATACGAACTTCACTTGAAAAATCTAAAAAGTATCACATATACATCAGAAGATTTCAAACTAGAAGATACAAGCAAATTTAACAAAATTTCATAGATGAAATTTCGATTCCGGGACAAAAGGGAAGCAAAAGTTAAAAATATAGGCGAATAACAAACCCATTTCACCTTCAATTACAGATGGAAGTTAATTAAAATCTATCTGCTAGTGATCAAAGTCTGCCAATCACTAGAAGAGGTTTAAATAGTAGTTTCATGAAACTACCTAAAATACAAACACTATATATATTGAATGATGTTAATAAATTGGTAGATCGATTACGACTCTTGATTGCATCACATCAAGCATGTCACACAAACCACAACACGAAATAATTTTGATTGTAGAAGAGCTGAAGGAGGCACGCATAATAACTTAAAATGGGTATTGATAAATTTGGAAGAAGTGGGGATAGAAGTCGCCGGGGTCCAAGGGTTCTCCCGGTCCTCCGGGGAGAAAAGAAAGAAAAGAGGATCCGGAACAATCAGGACCTCCGATAAAGGACTCATAATTACAGTAGATGGAGATTATAGTTTAAACGAAAACGATTACTGATCCCTGTGACCATAGTGATGTCGCAACAAAATAATACGTTGAAAACAATTTACATTCTTTGAAATCAATGCATTCTGATTCATTATCAGCAAAAAATTTTCAGTTATTAAATATTGAAGGAAAGATGTATAATGAGCTTGCCGCGCAAGTGATAAGGCTCAAAGTGCTGTTGCTAAATATTTAGCAAATAAGCCAGCAATAAACTCGTAAATAAAGAGCGTGAACATGCGGAGGCTGTTGGCAGTAACTTATCATGGATAACCGGAGCATTATAAATGAATAACATAGACAAGCGCGAAAAATTTCAAAAGAAAACATGTCTTTAAGGGATTTAATGATTTATGGCAGGCTGATATAGTTGAAATGATTCCATACTCTTCTGTCAATGAAAATTTCCGCTACTTGCTTACAGGCATTGACATTTTCACAATTCGTGTGGGGTGTTCCCATATAAAAAAACTGCTACCGATGTCATACAAGCTATGAGTAAAATATTTCAAACCGGGCGTAAGCCGCTACATCACAAAATATGATGGAAAATAATTTTTTAATAAAAAATTTCAAAGTGTAATGGAGAATCAACATATTAATCACTACTCAACATATTGTGTACTTAGCGCATCAATTGTTGAACGATTTAATAGAACTTTTAAAACCATGATGTAAGGAAATTCAGAGCTAATGGATCTTACCGATGGATAGATATAATTCAAAATCTTATTAAAACATACAATAATAAAAGTTCGAACTATTAAATGCTACCCTGTGATGTTAACCCCAAAATGCTAAACAGCTGCTTACAACAGTCTACAGTATGAGTATTAAGTTGGCGATAAAGTTCGAATAAGTACACATAAACATATTTTCTAAAAAAGGTTTTACTCTTAACTGGACAACTGAAGTTTTCACGATAAAAACACTGCAATATACAACCCTTTCACGTACTTGCTCGAGATTAACAGTGCAACCCAATAAAAGGCGGGTTTTATGAGCATGAACTGATAAAACGAAATATAATTGTTATCCTTACAGTAGTGATTAGATGTTCGAAATTCGACCCAATCGCGATACAATGCCACTTGTATATAAATTTATAATTATTTCCCCCTAATTACACTTCGCAACAGTGATTAAGGTGATTGTATTGGTGCGTTAAATGGTGATGTGTGTGCATGCGTTTGACATGTATTTCTAATAATTTAGAAATCATCATGGCAACAGAATCTCCTCCTGGCAAGTTCAAAGAGTGGAAACTAAGTCGTAGTTTGCACTTTAATGTAAAAAATATATTTTTTTTTGTTGTTGTACGTTAAAATGTTACCAGGATTTTTTTAAGACGATCATTTGATTTTCTTAATTTTTTAATAACTTTTTTCAGTGAAATCATTTTGAACGGAAATAAATTGTTTATACACAAATTTTAAAACTTTTTATTTTTAAGCGACATCATCAAAATGTAATTAAATATTAGACGAGTTTAAATTACAAAACAATCAAACTTGTTATTGTAAACAAAAAAATTTACATGAATAAAACGAAATAACATATAATAAACAAACTCAAATTATATGATTGATATAATACACATGTAAGGAGTTCAATCTTGTTTTCTTTTCAGAAATTAAGATCAGAGTAAATGCGATAAGAAATGTGCACTTATTCCAAATGCCAAATCACTATTGTAAAGGTAGCTGTACGTTTACAATGGTGATTTGGAATAATGAAGATGAAATATCTATCTCTCCCAATTCGATCTTTTGTTTCTTAAATTAAACAATTAAGATTGAACTCTCTATATGTATATCACTAGATTTTTTTTTTACTAATGCTTTGTCCTTTTATTCATGTAAATTTTTTTGTTTACAATAACTATAACAAGATTTCATTGTTTAATCTTTGTCTGTTTAAAAACATAATCTCTCGTCCAATATTTAATAATACTTTATTATATTTGGATAATGTCTCTTAAAATAAAGAAGTTTGAATTTTGTTTAAACAATTTATTTCCATTCAAAATATTCCATTAAAAAAAAGTTTGAATTTTTTTAAAATTAAGAAAATCAAATGATTGTCTTAAACAAATGCTTCGTAAGTTTAACGTAAAACAACAAAAAATAGCCTTAACACATTTACTCAACTGCAAACTACGACTTAATTTCCGCTCTTGCAACTTGCAACCTGCTGCTACGATTTTTTTTTTTTTTATGGGTTAGCAGACGCCGAAAGGGATTGTTATTACCCTTATAGTGCCAAGGCACGGCGCTACTATGCGTTATTACTTTATGTAGGATAAGAAAGAAGATGTTTATTTACACGTGTCTTGAAAAGTTACGGGTTGTAGTTACCCGGAAAATCAAAGCCAGTTAGGCTGTTCCACATCCTGGCTGTGCGGTTGAAGAATGAATTTTAAATTTTCGGTTCAAGTGGAAGCAGTTGAACTGTGTTCATGAGAGGAAAAGCCAGGCGGGTATTTCGTAGGAATGTGCTTTTGGGAGGGATACATTCGCTCAACTCAGAAGAACAGCGGCCGTTGTAGTAACGGTAAAAGTAGTCAGACATGAGACATTCTACGATGTTCCAGAGACTGCATCTTTTTAGTAATATTCAAATCACCGATAAGCCTAAAAGCTTTCCTTTGGACCCTGTCAAGAAAAGAAGTTATTCCACACCACCTGCCCAAACAATAGAATTATACTCATCTTTGGTCTAATATATGCCTTATAAATAGTAGCCAAGTCCGATGATTTCTTAATTGCAGAAGTATACTTCAAACATGTGCTGACACACAAATCACCATTTAACGCACCAATACATTTAGCTTAATCACGGCAGCGAGGTGAAATTAGGAGAAGTGTTCAATTTTATATATAAGATTGTATGGCGATTGGGTTCGTTTTGAACCTCTAATCATAATTGTAAACGGGCTATAAGTTACGATTATTAAAACATTTCAATTCTTTTGCTTTGGCGCATGAACTAGTGCAGGCAATGACGTTTGGCTTGCCTTCAACCAACTTTCTTTTTATCTCGCTAACATAGGGTTTGACTTCTTGTTCACACAAGCATAACAACAAAATGGACATTTTATATTTATAAATTTATATAGGAAGCAGATGTGTGGAAGAAGTATTTTTCTATTTCTATTACATTGCGTGTTTTAGTTCTTTCATCCCCGGTGCTAGAAATCATATTCTTAGAACCGCGATAAGTATTAACATCTTTTTCTTATCTATCCTTTAAGTATAGCATTGGCATCAATCGTTTAAAAGCTAACATTTAGGTAGTGTGTCTATAAATGTTTATCAAAAGTACTTAAAGCGTTGGGTGAAACATAGTTTATATCTATTAGAAACACGTTGTATGTTTTAGTTTCGCGCTGTAACATAGGGCTTAAGTTGTTGTTCACAAACATAACAACAAAACACCGAGATTTCGTAATTACTTAAATTTTCATAGAAGCAGATGTGTGAAGAGGTACTTTTTTTCCTATTTGTCTTATCATTGTTTAAGTATGGCATTAGCATCACTAATTAAGCTAACATTTGGGTAGTACCATTAATACATTTTTATCGACGCACAGTGCTCTAATATTGACTAAGTGCTCAACTTTTGATGGAACAAATAAATTTATACATCATTGCTAACAAACGTAATAGCAGAAGTAGTGATGGGCGCTATATAACATAATATGATATATAACTTATCAAAATGTAGATATTATCGAAATATTGACTATTTAAAACCTATTATTTAAATAGCGACTTTTCATTTTCTGTTTCTGTTCAGTAACTGCGCTGCTAGTTCTGCTATGGTGTGACAAGAACAAACTTATATTTTCTTTAGATACTTGTCCTTACCTTTCTGTCTTTCTGTAATTCATAATCCAAAAGTTCATGTCCACGTTGTCTACCATAAACCGTACATGCCTAATGCCTACATCGTACAGTCAGTAACTGCAGATGAAAGAACAAAAGGAAAAAGGCATTAAACTTTAGCGATAGAATAGAGGCCCAATTAGAATGAAGACTAATAGAATATAACATGAAGGTAACAGGATCAGGATCAGGATTCCAGACCGGTATCCGGCATATAGATTATAGAACAACCACAAGAAAAAAGCGAAAGCTATTAAAGGTCAGGACGAAACTCATTAAAATTCAAGAAGATTTCTTGTTCCATTTACCTTTCATATCCTTGAATTTTAGTTTCATAAAATATATAGTAACACTTAGTTATATTTTATTTCTTAAAAAGAAGAAAAAATGGAAGGTACATGTAAGGGATTACTGAAATTTTAATTGAAGTACATCAGGTCTTCATAATCTTGAAATCCTTTAAAAATCAAAGTAAAATTTGTTCCTTATTCTGATAAAATAACTTTTTAAAGTACCACAATACCCTCTAAAATCTTAGGAAAAATGAAATATAGCGATACTAAAATTTGAGTTTTGTATTTAAATGGCTTTAATGCTAGAATTTTTTAAGGTGTTATTCTCTTCTTGCTGAAAATATTTTAGTTTTAAACTATTTAACCTTTAAAATCGACATTATCTTCTTCTTCTTCTTTCCTTTTACTTACTTCCCAAGATATTTGGGGTCGGCATTCTGTGAAATCTGTCTCATTCCATCTTTTCATCCACCCCTCCATCCTCCTTCTGTCTCTATTTTCCACCTATCAATTATTTTGCTAACATAGTCTGTATCTCTTCTCTCCATGTCCAAACATCTTAGTCTACTCTTGGATTTTTCTACCTAATGGACCCATTCACTGAACCTCTTATTCTTTCATTTCTTATCCTGTCCTTTTCGTAGAGTCCACATATCCATCGTAGCATTTTCATCTCTGCAACTTCAGCTTTCTTTCCTGGACCTTCGTTGCAGCCCAGGTTTCTGCGCCGTACATCAGTGCTGGCCTCACCACCATTTTGCCAATCTGCCCTTCATTTTCACGCTTCTCTTTTTATCCACAGAACTCCACTCAAACGTTTCCAATTCATCCACCCACAACTTACCCTATGGTTAATCTCAGCTCTAATCACCCTCTTTCTCCAAGACTGATCCCAAATATTTGAATTTTTCCACAGATGGGACCCGCTGGTTTTGCAGCCGTATTCCTGTTTTTCCCTCTCCTTTTGTTGTTAAGTATTCCGTCTTTGTCTACTGATTTTCATTCCCTACTCTCGAGTGCTCTTCGCCAATTCTCTAACTCGCTTTCTAGTCGTTTCGCCGTGGGTTGACAAATGACTACATCATCTGCAAACATAAGGTTCCAAGGCACCTCTCGCCTTATATCAGCCGTCATTGCATCCATAACCAGGTCAAACAGGTATGGGCTTAGCACCGATCCCTGGTGCAATCAACGTACACCGAATCCCTTCGTCAACCCGACGCTACTTCTTATGACCGTGCGCGCCCTCGTACATTTGTTGCACCAATCTGATATACTTCTCAGGCACACACTTCATTCTCATACATCTCCATACTTCCTGCCTCGGTACCCTGTCATATGCTTTTCTAGGTCAATGAACGCGTAATGCATTTCATGGCGGGTTTCGCGGCACTTCTCCATTAGTTTCTCATAGCGAATACAGCGTCTGTAGTACCTTCCAGGCATGAAACCAAACTGTTCCTTACTTATATGTTTCCTCTCTAGTCTTGATTCCACTACTCTTTCCCAATTTTTCACGTAGTGACATCAACTTAATACCTCTGTAATTACCACAGTCTTGAACATCTCCTTTTCCTTTAAATATAGGGATTAGTTCTTTTATCCACTCGCTCAGGATTTTTCTTGTCTCATAATTTTCTTCATTAGATCCCAAAGAAAATCTATTCCCTCTTCACCCAAAACCTTCCATACCATTACTGGAATCTCATCACTTCCCACTGCTTTACCATTTTTCATCTTTCTCACTGCATTTATCACTTCCTTTCTAGTAACTTCTGACACTACGCCTTGATTTGAGAGACCATCCTCGAAAATCGTCCTCGGTTTTCTTGATTCAGCAAATCTTCAAAGTATTCCTTCCATCTTTGTTGGATATCCCTTACTCCCGTATATTGCCTTCCTTGTCCTTTATTTGTTTGATAGTAGTTACATCCTTTGAGCTCTATCTTTCGCTTTAGCTATTCTCAATAACTCCCTCTCACCTTCCCTATTTTCGACTTTCCGAATCCTTCTTCAATGGCCCTTGCCTTCGCTTTAGCCACAGCCCTTTTCGCGTTTTCTTATCAACTATGTATTCCTGACGGTCAGCCTCACTACCGGTCAAATCCACTTCTTTTTAGATATTTTCTTTTCTTAATCATTTCTTGCATCATTATTCCACCACCATGCTTCTTTATTCTCTGGTACACCTTTGCCTGAAGTTTTTTCTAATATTTCCTCTCCCTTTTTAATCACTTTACTGTTCATACTCACCACTCTTCCACATCATCCTTAATGCTCATTTCATTTAATACCTTGCGTCTAAATTTTTCTCTTAATGGCTCTTCCTTTAATTTCCACCACCTAATTTTTTTCATACGTTTTTTTTTGTTTCGGATGTTGTGCCGTTTTAACAATGATGTCTTCCACCAAAGCCTATGCTGAGCTACAACTCTCTCCATTTATAACCTTACAGTTTTCAACCTCACGTCTTTGTTTTGTTCTGCCTAAAATAAAGTCTATCTGGCTTTATTTCCTCCACTACTGTATGTAACAAGCCTATCGTCTGATCTTTGAAAACACGTGTTTAAAATTTTAAGTCAAATGCCTAGCATGCTGGATTATCATTTCACCCTCAATGTTTCTATCTCCCAGAGCCATCCACCGTGTACCATTTCCTCGTCATTTTTCTCTTTTTCTATGTGTCCATTGGGGTATCCACATAGAAACGGTCTTTCATCTCCTCGCTTATATATATCTATCTCTCCTATATCTGCTATATATATATATTCCTGCTATTATACTCGTATAAAATTTATATGTATATATTATATGTATATATATATCTCTTTCTCATAATATATATTTATATATTAATATATATGTATATGTGTATATATATAAATATATATATATATATATAATAATATATATATATATATGTAATAATAATATTTAATATATACATATATATATATATAATTATATGTATATACATATATATATATATATATATATATATATATATATATATATATATATGCTATATATATACAATATATATTCATATATCTGTATATATATATTGCGTGTGTGTGTATATTTACATATATATATATATACATGTATATATATATATATTATATTTATACATATATTTATACATCGCTGCTCTCAAGTCTTGCTTAACTACTCCAATCTATCTTATTATTTCAATTTTGCCCTACTTCAAGTTTCATAAAAATCTAAATTTGTCTTGTCAGTCTTGACGGTGCCATTCTTTTAATATGTAATAATTTAACGTGTTTAATTATAGAATTTATTTCAATAAACAATAATGGCCCCAAAGCAAAAAGTTGAGTGAAATTTGGTCGTATTTTAAAATTGTCGATCAAGACAATAGAGGTGTCAGACGTGATGCTTGTCATACCAACCATAGCTTTAAAACAACCATTTCCAATTTAAAAATCATTTAAAAAAACACCCATATTTAAGCTTTACTGCTGGAAAAACCCTCGCTCAAACGTTTCATGACGGCATGCCATTTAATTTAGAGCCAGCACAAGATGGACCTTCCTCTTCGAAAGGATTAAGGTTGAATGAGACACAAGGTTCTGCCGCTATAGAAGCTTTTGAATAATATAAAAGAGTAGTTCACTCTAAGCTGATTCATTTTTGCCGCCACAACCTAGGTCAATAACAATAGCCGAAAAGAAAATGATGGACAAGGCCTTGTTAAATTTATTTATTTGGGACTTCCAGTCCTTTTCATTGTAGAGGATAGGGGTTTTAATTCTTTGTTAAAATCATAAACCATCCTACCAGCTGCCACATCGAAAAACAATTTCTTGCAGCATGATTCCTGCCGAAATTCTGTCAGAATGGAACTCCAGCAAGTAAAAAGTGTCTGCATAGCTACAAACACATGGAAATCTAAAAATACAGAAAATTTCTTGGCAGTAACGGCACCTTTTTAAACAATAGCTTTGACTTGAAGTCATATTTGCAGCATGTAAGTCGATGCAAGTATCTTATACCATTTGGGCAGACGAAATATCCGATATCTTAGAAGAGTTTCGTTTCGAAAAAGTTTCGATTACAATAAGCGTGCCAGCAATACTATAGTAATAAATAAAATATTTTATAAAACAATCGACTTAGCTTTAATAAATTGTTTTTCTTTTGTATATTTAGGAACAAAAACGTCAGCTTCTATCGTGAAGCTGAACCGTTTTGGATGATCGACAGAACGGAAGACCCTTAAAGTGGAGAAAACGTGGTTTTTCTTTCCTTTGCTGGCTGCTGTTACCAAAACCAAATTTTGTGTTATGGCGACTTCGGTTCCGATGTGAACGGATTTTCCAAAGCTGGAAATATCTTAACGGACCGCCGCACAAGATATCTGCAAAACAAACAGAACAACTTGTGTTCTTAAACAGTAACAAACACTGAGAGTGTTTTGTTTGATAAGGGGAGAAACTAGAGGAGTATGCCTATCGGGGAAACATCCATAAAAAATGCCATGTTGCTACCCACTCCGGGTGGTGTGGAAATGCAGCTGTAATAAATAACGTCTTCCACATATGCCAGCACAGCATCATGCATTTGGCTAGGTCAGGAATATAACAAAATAATAGTTTTCTGTGACCTCTTGTTTGAGTTTACTGCAGCTATTATTTGCCAATATTACTCAATATGTTTCATCTATAAAAAATATTAACCACGGATAAAGCATAAATTAAACATTCAACAACAGTAAAGACATAGAATATATGCTTCTTTATCTAACCTCAGTGCTATCTGATAAATACTCACTCATTTGAATTGAAATCTGAATTCCAAATTCTTATAATACACACACAAACACAGATGAAATGGTCATATGGTCAATGCTATAATATCAACGCACTCATTGCTTAAAACACATTTGTGCGTCTAAGCATCTACAGACGCTCCTCCCATGTATTTCTTATAAATGTCAAAAGTCAGCACAGACGCGCACGTCTCGAAAAATTTAGGTTCAACTCTAAATTTTTGAGGTATCTGTCTATGTTTGATGTGTGAGATAGAGTATAGATAAGATCGATGTTTTCCCATAGCTTTTGTAGATGCCCAACAGCGCAAATTTATTTTGGCTATCAAGCATTTCGCATTTATAAAATACAAGCAAAAAAAAGTAAAACAAAACAAAAAGCATAAAGGGTTTCGAAAAGAGCTACCCAAATAATAGTTTACTTTAAAAGCAAGCTATTACAAAATAATAGTTTCCAGCAAACTAATACGAAATAATAGTTCCAGCAAACTATTATCAAATAATAGTTTACAGCAAACTCATACAAAATAATAGTTTGCAGCAAACTAATACGAAAAACGAAATAATAGTGTCGGAAAGAGCTGGATGTACAGATAATAGTTTGCAGCAAACAATATATGAATATACTCTTTGCGCTATCGTTCATTTTTTCTTGTTTCGCTTCATTTTCTCAAGCTAACATTAAACAGACCAATCCCTGCCTGCTTTTGCTTCTTGCTTCCTTTTTCCTTTTCCTATAGCTCCGGTGTTCTTGGTAGCATCATAGAGCATATCGCTATCGCTGCAACCACTATATAGTATTCTTTCTTTGATATTACGTTATCGAAATAATAGGTTATGATAACCTAATATTGTAAAATAGCATATCACAATAACCTATTATCGTAAATTAGCTACTTTTCCATTTCTAGCCCTGCAAACATAACTTCCTTGAGTTTAAAAAATAATTTGTTATGTAGTTCTCTTACACACGTTCACAGCTAAGGTATAAGAATACAAATTTTAATCAAAGTTACTCAAAAATTTCAGAAAATCAATAAAGAGATAGCTGATGCTATATTGTACTATGTTTATCCTTTTTAAACACCGTTTTTAAAGATATGGGAATTGAGTGTGAATGTAACATCAGCGCAGTGTTGCCGAAAGAACTACTATCGAAGGATTATCCTCTTTCAAGACTCCGTAGTCCTCTTTTTCATCGGTACTACTATTTTTGAAAAAAAAAAAAATTACTTATGCGGAATATTTCCTATTCTTATTTGGTTGGAGAGGGCAATCGGGTTTTTGTATAAAATTTTTTTGTAAGAAAATGAGGTTGTAGCGAAAATCAGAGCAAGGTTTTTTTTTCGCATAAAATTGAGTTCTGTCTGTCTGTCTGTTTGGCAATGTTTTGAAAGTGTGGGTACTACTATTTATATTTAAATACTACTATTTTCAGCTAATGTACTACTGCGAATTTTGTCTCCACGTCAGCGTGATCGGAACAGAAATATTTTCAATTCAATATTCAGTTCAGTCTTGGTCGTATATGTTGCAATTGCAAGTTGCAAGATTCAGCGGTCTTGTTTAATGCGTCATGTGCATTAAAGAGGTGAAATAATTTTTTAATGCACAATTTCAGAATGCAAAAGCATACAAGGATGATATCAAAATCTGTGAAATTTTTGCTACCCATCTAAGTGTTCTTTTTCCGTGTTTAGTCAGATATTTTATGCAATATGATAGAATACGTTTCAGCATTTCAATCCCTTGTGTAGATTTGTGGTTTGTACTTCTACAGGTTGCTCATTTTAGAATTTCTTCTCTTTGAGTGTCAGGGTAGGAAATTCTTGCTTTGTAAAATCCACTCAATTATCTATACCTGGCCAGTAAATAATTCCGTTTAAAATCAGAAGGCGCTACGCATGGGTTGGTAAAACTCAGGAGAAAAGTGACAATTTCCTATACCTATTCCTCGGCAATATTAGCAATTCTCCTCGAGGAAAACGTGTGTTTTCCTCGAGGCTATGTTCAGGGAAACAGAGGCCGATGATACAGACATACCTAACAAAGAATTTTTCAGTACTCTTTCTCATTTCCCCATTCCAAATGCACTTATACCCTGCATTCTGAAATTGTGCATTAAAATTATTTCAATTCTTTAGTGCACATGACGCATTAAACAAGACCACTGAATCTTAAAATGCAGGTGGTGACACCCTAAATGTTATGAAAAATGTGCTAAAATTCAGGATTTTAAAATAAAACGTTATAGCGCGTACAAACACGCAATTTTTGTAAATAGTATTGTGGATTTCCACCATACTAAAAATGTTTAAATGATATTGCGGCTGAACATTTCAGCTACACCGCAAAGAGCGAGCATGTGCAAACCATGCTGCTCAAGGGCTTAGACAGAAACGGACTGCGTAGATATTCTACACGAACTTCAAGGGCATAAGGACCTTGACATTAAATTGTTTCGGTGAAGCGCTTCGAAACAAGAAAAGCAAGATTGAAAACCGTGGACTGTCGGCATTTATTATACAAATGACGGCAGGAAGTAAGATTAATAATCTTAAGGCAATAATTGGTGTAAGTCACAAACTGTTACTTAGTAACGAAGTTCCAAGAGCGACATCCTGCAGTGCAGGCGATGCCAGCGGTTCGGGCACACGGCCGCTAATTGCGCAATGGGCTACCGTTGCGTAAAGTGCGATCAGGCACATGAACCTGGCAAATGCCAGGTCAAAATTGAAAACGCTGCCGATAGGGCAAATCTATATTGCGTATTATGTAAAAAATAAGGGCCATCCAGCCTCCTATAGGGGATGCCCAAAATATTTAGAGTTGAAAAACAAACTCAACTCGAAAAGGCTCAGGTGAGGGCTGACGCCAATATGAGAAATAAAATGTTCAGCAATTTCGTGAACAAAACCATGTCGTTCGCTGACATGACAACGGGTCGTCAGCCGACGACACAGTCACCGTCAGCTATGACTGGTAATATACAACAGGACTTTATGTCCGAAATCAAAATATGCTGCTGGGTATTCAAAACCAGCTGACATCTGTCAAACAGAGTTTGGAAACAGAGAGGCAAAGAGTTGACGCACTCTTCGCAATAATCAGTGACATTAATGGTTAGACAGCAGACAGGGACTACATTGAACCAACATTCACTGCGTATTATTGCAGTGAATGTTAATTCAATGGTTAGAAACTATAAGAGGGCGAGCTTACTGAACCTTTTAGAGCAAACCAGCCTAGATCTCTGCTTAGTGTCAGAGACGAAATTAAATAAAAGCACAACGTAATTTTAATCAATTTAACGTAATAAAAAAAGACAGGCCAAACTCTACGTACGGAGGTGGCACTGCAATTTTAATTTAAAAAATACTAAATTCAAGATTATACAGAACTCGGAAGTAAGCTTAAATAAATGTTTAGAAACAACCGTAGTTTCAATTAAAATCGCGCAAAATAAAACTTGTATGTAATAGCGGCCTATGCGCAAAATGTAATAGCCGGACCTTTTCAACCGGAATTGGAAAAGTTGTTCCGGATTTTAAAACTAGACTTAGATGAAAATTTTATATTTTGGCAGGAGATTTGAACATAAAACACTCACAGTGGCGTAACAACTGCCCAAATACGAGGGAATCATCTCCACAATTGGTATGAGCAGAATAAGGTGCTATTCAAAATAAACTTACTAAGTACAGACATGCCATCGTATCCGAGTGGAAACTCGTATATAGATCTGGCACTGGACATCAGACTGAAAATCAAAAATCAACAGAATGACGAGACGAACTGTTTAGAGACGATACCATACGACAGTGACCATAACGCACTAAAAATAGAGGCTAGTTTAGACAATACACCGTTCGAACTGGCTTGCCAAATAGAAGAACCCAAATACCTGTTTGGAAGGGCGAATTGGGACAAATTTAAAGAAATGGACAGACAATATAGAAACAACAGAGAACAGTATACAATAGATACAGACAGAAACTTAGACGATGATGAAATAGAAATATATTTGGATCGTTTCGGGAAATTAATTGAAAATACTGTGGATAAAACTATCCCGGTATATAAACCTAAAAACGGTGTAGATCACTACACCAATAAAATAATTGAAAAGCTGCAAAAGGAAAAAGCAGAATTTTAAGTAAAATTAAATTAATATACAGGCGCTTCCAGGATTACAATAATCCATATCTTGTAACCCTGAAAGCGATGTTAAAATAAAAAATTAATTAAAGATAACTTCCGTGTGTCAATAAGCAATTATTGGCAAAATAAAATTAAATCAATCAAAACAAACGATCAAATATGTTTCGGAATATCAATAAAATATTTAGGAACACCAAAAGACTGGAAATCCCAGCTCTGGAGGTGGGACAGGACAATACAACTATAATAGATAGGGCGGACATTGACGTCACGACACTAATTTTAAACGATAGCAATGACTACATAGTAGAAAACGCAACCGACAAACTAAATGTCATAGGTGCTTCTTTTGAAAACCTTCTCTATCAATGAGGTAGGTTCACCAAACCTGGCCCTAGAACAGGAAGTTTATGACAAAACGGATACATTTAGGAGACAAATAAGAGAAAAAGGAACCGACATGAGAGAATAACGACGTTTGACATCAACAAACGTTCGGATTCTCTTACGAACAACAGACTGAGGACCTATTTACTACTCTGGATGAAACTAAAGACATTTTCAAAAGACTCAACAATAAAAATCAGCTGGGGTCGATAAAATACCCAACAAAGATTTAAAACACCTACCGGAAGTGGTAATGAGACAGTACTGTATACTGTTCAATAATATTTTGAACAACACCTATATGCCTGAAGGAAACGGCTATCACATACCCAATTCCTAAAAGAACAAAACAACAATAAAATTGAGAATTTGCGATCAATAAATCTTTTGCCAAATATTAGTAAAGTCTTCGAAATTATAATTAATAAAAGAATTCTAACATTTTGTAATGAAAATAGAGTGATTCCGGAGAACCAATTCGGGTTCCAATATCGGCACTCTACAATAAATGCAACAAATAAGCTGATTTCCGACGTAATGTGGAATCTAAATAAAAAACAATGCACAGGAGCGTGCCTAATAGATTTAGAAAAGGCCTTCGATACAGTCTGGATCGAAGGTCTCATCTAAATTAATTAAAAAGGATTCCCTCGGAATCTGATCGCGATAATCTCGGAGATGATCGTCGATAAGAAATTTTAGTAACCGACGGAGTTAATACGTCGAACTTAACTTTTAAAGTAAAGAATGGCCTACAACAGGGTACGGTAGCTCGCCAGTCTTATATAACATCTACACAAGTGACTTACTAGAAACTCTGACAGATAGTATAGCCTACGCGGACGACCTAATAGTATACAAAACAGACAGAAAAATAGAAGAAATAACGGCTAAAGTGCAAAGTGATTTCGAACTAATTCAAAACTATTGTATTAATTGGAAACTAAAAATAAATTTAAATAAATGCGAATCAATTCTCTTCAGGACCCCGCTGAGTGCAGCTTCGAGAAATACAAAAGAAATTGGAAAAATTTCCAAATATTGGACCGGCTCACGGGAGAGACTATAAAGCAGAAGCTAGATGTGAAATATCTGGTGTAAGGCTAGATCAATATCTATACTTCCACTCACATATTAATGATCAACTGCCAAATGTGCAAAAAGTTTCAACAGGATAAGGAGACTCTTCTTTTCGAAATTTTTGAACAAGGAGGTCAAAATTACATGTTACAAAACATTAATACGACCACTTCTGCTTTACGGCTGCTCCATATGGTTCAATATAAGTCCTGCTTATATGGAGCGAATGAGGGTTCTGGAAAGACATTGTTTGAGAGCATGTCTGGGAAAATACAGACAATTTAATACCATTACCAATCACTATATAGCTAACAATAGAATTTATAACCTGGCAAACATCAATAGAATAGATGTTTTTATGATAAAGCAAATTCGAAATCACTTTGTGCGCGCGACAGACAGTGACAACAGTTTAATTAGAGGACCTACTCTCCCCAAGGGAGTACATAGAAGGACAATGACTTCCGGGTTTATACCACCGGAGTTTCCTACACTAGACGCGACAGGCAGAGTACAGGACCTTAACGGAATTCCGGTACTCTACCACATCTACAGACGAGCGACCGACAGGACAATCGCATACGATAGGAACGTAGACGTAACAAACGTAACGGACCAACTTAGATTTGACATGAAAATTTCTGACAAAGACAGACAGGAATATAGGAAAATGAGCAGGGCTCAATACTGGTGGCTGGGTGCACCCTCGCTCACGTAAAAATATAATAATAAAAATTAACAATAAATTATAAATCAAACATTTTTCAAAATATGTTGGTGTCACTACCTCTTTTTTTTTTTTTTTTTATTTTAAGTTTTATTAACTAGAAAGCAGTTTTACACCTTCCGTGTAAAAAAAATCTCCCTCCCCTTAAAATCTCCCTTTCTTTTTTTTTTTTTTTTCTCTTTGAAACGAAATTTGAGTAACGTAATTAATAAAATAATAAAAATATGAAAAAATGTAACTAGTCTTAAGTGAAATGTAAATAGAATGAAATTTAAAAACCTACAGAGCTAGCTGTAGACAGTAAGTTTATATATTTAAAGTCCAAAAAATTTAAGCTGTTTGATTATTTGAAGCGTTGTCGACTTCACCCTGTATATAGGATTTGTAGCGGAAATAAAATAATCTTTTCAAAATCAAAAAAAAAAAAGACCAACTGATCTTACAACTTCAACATATACGACCAAGACCAAGACTCAGAGACTCAGACTGAACTGAATACTGAATTGAAAATATTTCTAAGTTCCGATCGCTGATGTTACATTCACTCAATTCCATATCTTTTAAACGGTGTTTAAAAGGATAAACATAGCACAATATAGTATCAGCTATCTCTTTTATTGGTTTTCTGCATTTTTTGAGTACTTTTGATTGAAATTTGTATTCCTATACGTTAGCTGTGAACATGTGTGTGGAGAACAGCAAAATTATTTTGAAACTCTAGGAAGTTATGTTTGCAGGGGTAGCGCCATAGCACCACACATTTACTACCAACAGTGTTGCCACTCATACCAAGGGTGCTGTTTTTCAGTACTTACTTATTTTTTTTCCCATACAAAATTCACTTGTGACGTCATAGCATCCCACATTTTGTTTCTGAAACCCCCAAACCACACTACTGTCGAGATAGAGTTCCAAGTAGGAAGTTCGTTTTAATCAGGCTTTTCTTTCCAATTTATTTGAGTACAAATCCATTTTATTTGAGAAAAGGTAGATTAGCAATCCATTTTGATTTTTCAGATGATCCATGGGTTTCAAAGAGATTGCAAGAGACCGGAAATGATTTTGTAGCAAGCACAACTAGAAGCATTAGTAGTTCAAGTTTCTGTGCTTGAAACAACTCGCTGATATATTTGCGAAGATATGTCGTCAATTTGTATTTCATTTAATAATTTGAGCGCTTTGAAAGAAAGATTTGATTGATTTTCGCAATTTCAATTGCAGATTGTTCTATCTCAAATTTTGTGAAATACGCTTCTAACGGTAGCAGCCGCATTTGTAACTAAGGAATAGCGAAACTATTTGAGTTCTCGTCATCAAAAGGTATCCTTTAAAATGATTTAGCTGTCCACATACTGCTGCTCTGCAAGATTTATGCGCAGCCATAACCCTACCAAGTCTTCAGTTTTCATCTTTTAATTACAATCGTGAAAGTTTTTTTTTTGTTCAGCTTTGTGTCCTGTCACGGTCGCGAACGAGTAAAATTATTGCTTTATAATCTTATTTTATTGAAATATAACAATGATTTGTTATTTACTCTTTAAATAAACTTTTAATATGTTGCAAATATGTAACTGAATTGAGAGGGAATATTTTACGTTATTGCAATTAAAAGATGTAAATAAATATTCACCAAATTTTAAAATTCTACTTTTGATGATGACACCGCTTCGAATGACAAAAGAAAGATAGAACTTTCGTAAAGGTCTTTTATATATTTTTCTTCTTGGTGACATATAACCTCTTCATACGAGATATATTCAACTTTTTGCTAGTTAGACTAACAAAATAAATTTAAGAATTGTCATTGATTGGCTTTATATTTGTCAAATGGCTATTAGTTGTATGTTCATAGCCTCTTGGTCTACACAGAGTATGGAATTTAGGTAAGGTATTCTACATGAACACAAGCTTTCGAATTTGAAAGATTAATTTTGGATTAATTAGGTTGATAATATAAATAGACATGGCATTCTTTGAATTTTATTTGACTGCGTTTATAGTGTCTTTATTCTATTTTCTTGTTTGCTCAGAGCTTTTTTCTCCGTCCGTCCTTTGCTTTCTTGTTAAAACTGGTTTAATTTTGGACATAATTTGGTGCAACTTGGCAAAATTTAGAATATCCTATTTACATATAGGCCGAAGTTTCTGAAGCTTCTCTTTCTTTGGGCTTATTTGCTTTTGCCTATATCTTGGCTCTCGTTAAAATTCAGATTTACTACAGATATTGTTTAAATGGAGGGGAACATTCATCTTTCTTTTTAAAACTTTCAATCTTGTCAATCTACCTTTTTTAGTCGCTCTTGACGTTCGTAGAAATTTTTCGTTTTTTTTGATTCAATTTT
Source organism: Matsumurasca onukii (assembly GCA_018831715.1). Classification (NCBI taxonomy): domain Eukaryota; kingdom Metazoa; phylum Arthropoda; class Insecta; order Hemiptera; family Cicadellidae; genus Matsumurasca; species Matsumurasca onukii. Next base: position 13,899 of record JAHHFQ010000020.1, on the reverse strand, counting down.
CTTAGCTTTTTATATCAAATTTATGTCTCTGGTATTTACTTTTCGTCGGTGTATTTTTTATTATGCGATACGCGAACTTTCCGTTGCCTTTTGTTTTTTATGATTTTGTGAAGTTTTGAGTTTATCTCTCTCACAGTTTAAATCTGAATTATTTACATCTGCCATTTTAACTAGAACTGCTGTTAAGTTTGCGACTTTCTCTTGTGGCAAGATTATGAATTTCCGGTGGTTAAATTTTAATTAGATATTTTTGCAGCTAGTTTTCGTTGCATTGAAAAATGTAGCTTTATTTGTTTGGAATACCGGTGAGACGTTTAGCTGTAGATTGTATTTTAGAAGACTGAGACAGACGGCCGTGTGGGCCAGTCATATCTGCCATAGTTAGCACGGCCTTCTATCAATATTCACTACATAAGGAAAAGAGACTTCAAAAAAAGAAAAAAATTCAATACTTTAACTCAGTTTTAAAAGTAAAATTAAATATTTATTTTGTAAATATACATAAGAATTCGTATCCACAAAAGCTTGACCTTTCATTACTTCTTTATTTCAAATTTTAAAAACCATTTATGATTTCTTATTTTGCCAATGTTTTAAAATCGTCACTATAACAAGGCGATTTTGAAACATTTAAACTAACATGAAAGTAATTAATACATACCAAACTATAATGATTTAAATTATATGCCTTTCAATCAGAAAACATCAAAGAGTAACAAATCTGCTACAATAAGGCGAAAAAAATGTTGCATTTGCATATTTTAAAGATAAATCCATATATAAATACGATAAGACGACACCAAGATGTTCTGAAATTTAACTGAGAATTCGCCAATTTGAAACGGTTTTGTAAACTGTTTGTGGTAAGAATTCGTCTAAGAAAACCGATCACCAGATACTTGCTAAATTTAGTGACTTCAAGTAAACGGTAATCTGTTTTCCAAAGGAGACATACGTAACTATAGACTAGTTAAAACTAAGCTCTAAATTATAAAACCAAACAAATAAAGCTATATTGTGTCAATAAAAAAAAAAAACCGTGCTCTAAATATTTGTCGAACGCGTTTGTGCAAGTATAAAACTTTCAATAAATAAAAAATGACGATATTTATCGTAAGTTGACAAGTTTTTTATGGTCATACTGAAAACATCTAAAATTCCTTTATTCGAAAGATTTTCTTTCGATATCAAAAATAAAACCCTTCAAATTTTGAGACAGACAAATCTCTTGAAATAAAATTTTGAAAGTCAAGAAAAAGACATTACCGGCGATATCAAAGTAATAAAGAAATCAACAAGTTTGTTAAAATAATAATTAAAACGGTTTTAAATGCTTAGAAAACGTAAAAGTAACATTTATATAACTACGAAAATTACTTCTTTATTAGTCTCCTAGTTATTTTGTTCCCTAATGGGAGCAACAAGTAAACAACTTCAAATGAGGGAGTTTAAAAACTCGAGATGAACGTTTCTTTAGTCGCAGAACATGGAATATATTGGTGTCCATAAATTTTAGTAAATGTTACTTCATACATATTTTAAACATATATTAATTTCATTCATTTCAACCCGAATTTACATAGTATGTGTTCAATCCAAAGACTTTATGTCGTTAACTAATTAATCTATTTCGTTTTTCTTGAATTATCTGTATTTCTATCCGTATGCATTTATAAGAAACGAAGCTTAGAATAGTTTGAACAAAAAATCATCAATTGACTCATGAACTTTCAGCAAAAAAAGGCCTTGAATAAGTTTACTTACAAAATTGTTTAAAAATTTAAACTTTAAAATTTGATATTTAACATAAAAAATTAATGTTTGTAAATTATTCATAGAGAGCAACTATAACGGCAGTGATAATTGCTATGACAACTGTCAATACTATAAAGATCATTCTGCAATTATAATGTAACTTTGCATTGCTAATAATTTGCTTGCGTTCTTTATATTTTTTTTTTCGAAAATTTTTTCAAATTGTTCCAGTTCAGCTCGATTACGTTCTTCTTCTAGGCGTTTAAGCTTTTCCCACTTTTCTCGCTTCAAATTTTCATCTGTCTGCTTTTTTAAGTAAACAGCGTTTATCGCATTGTGACAATCGAAACCAGAACGATGTTTTCACACGGTATCTCTGCTTTTAAGGATTTGCATTGGCAATAGATGCGAACTTTTTTCTACAATTTTCAGGGTCCGACATGGTCCTGAATGACAAATTTCACTGCATCGGTGTCCACAAGCATGCTAGTATATATACTTAAATTAAAAGTTAAAATTAAAATTGTTGTCTTACCGTTTTATGCAACGGTTACTGCAACTTTTAATTTTTCAATTTGTTCAACTTTTTCATTAGAGATAGCTTTATCGTTGTATTCAAAACATTTGTAGTATACAGGGGACAGGCCACAGTGGCACTTAGATTTAACGATTGCCGAACAGGGCCTGCACGGATGACAAGCACTTTGGCATGGGTGAACACATCCAGGATCTTGAAATATTGCAGCCTTCTAAACACATTTCACACCCTTCTTGCCTAATAGTAAATTTCAAATACAAGAAGTCGCTTATAAATTATAAATGTATATATATGTATATATATATATATATATATATATATATATATATATATATATATATCTATATATATATATATATATATATATATATATATATATACATTTTATATATATATATATATATATATATATATATATATATATATATATATATATATATATATATATATATGTATATACATATATATATATATATACATATATATATATATATATATATATATATATATATATATATATATATATATATATATATACTATATATATATACATATTATAGAAACCTTCATATTATTCATCAGGGATGGAGTGACAAAGATACGTGCAATTGTGGTTACCGCAATTAAGTGAACGGTTACATGGTCTTTGGCAGGATGATGATATTGAATTCCAACAAGGCAACATTACAGTTTCATGTCCGCCAATACAAGACACTGGCACCAATTTCTCACATTGTGGATGCGGAAGCTTTCTGAATTCAAACTTAAAAAGATTTTAGATGCTTAAAATTGTTTCTTACATTTGATTTTACCTTCTTGAGATTGTAATCCCGTAAGTTTTGGTATTAGTATGTTGTAGAGCAGTTTGACAGCGTCATGGCATCGTGCTTCACATAAGTGTTGGCAGCCGGTTGAATCAATGGGCAATCCACACTTTTTGAACACAAGGGGGCACTCTTTTGTGACAACGATGCCGGTTTTGATGGTGGCATTTTGACGGTATTCTTAAGCAATAATGTTTAGTTAAAATCTAGTTAGATACTAATACTAACCTACATGGCTGCAAACAAATTGGACGTGCTTTTCGCTCGGTACCACAACGTACCATTACGGATGTGCTACCACATGAACAATTTACTTGCGATTTTAAATCGCATGGGTAGCACGGTCCTTCATGGCAAACAGATTTGCATTTATGTTTTTTTAAGATAGGATCCTTCCACATACTTTATCGCACGGACCGCATTGATCACCACAGCACTACAAAAGTCAAATTAAAAAAATTCTTTCGAATATATAATTCATACTTTTTTGTTACACGAATGTTTTCCGCAATCTTTATTTGTTTACATTTTGTTTCACATGTAAACTCTTCCAGCATGGTAGCTCTTTTGGTGCAACCCACAGCGGCATTTCTTTTTTGTTATTAAAGAACACTGCATGTTCAAGTAGTGAAAGTATACATTTTAAACATGTTTTTATAAAGAAATTTACTTTTTTTACCAAACTGCAATCGCCTTTGTGACAACGTTGGTACAGTAGTGCAACCCGCAGGATAATATTTTCTGACAAGTATCACCACATGTATCGATGGATTCACTACACGGAACGGTTTTTTCTAAATCAGTTTAAATTTATTTAAAATTTGACTTAAACTTATCAGAACCAATTTATTTGATTATGTCTTACAGTTTTTCCACATGGGCAAATTCTTGGAAGACTGAGGGACAACCACCACATGGAGCAGAGTGACAAATTTGTTTACAGTGGTGAATTCCATGAAAACTTTTTATTGCAAACCTTTATAGTAATTGTAATAGAGATTATTAAATAAATTAAGAAATTTAAGATCTTTTTGTTCTTTTGCAAATCAATTAGGAAAGATTAGACAAACTGCTAACTCAGCTTGAATATCGAATCAAATATGATAAATTATAGTATGTTGTTGCTGGCTTCAATTAAGGACCAAAGCTACAGAAGATGCAAAACTCTTTTGAATTGCCATCTAACTGAAAAAAACACAAGTTAAATTATATATTTAGCTTCTGCCATGCTTCGATTGTTATAGATTCTTATATATATATATATATATATATATATATATATATATATATATATATACATATATATATATATATATATATATATTGCCATCTTGATATTCTTTAATTTTGGCTCTACAAACGTATGAGAAACACTATAACACCCTTTGCGTTAAATTTTAATAACCTCACGTTACCGCAATATACGTATTTACTTATTTAGTTTCTTTACATTTTTCTGCTGTCAAATATGTTCAATATTTGAAAAATTTTCCTGTTTTCTTTCATATATATATATATGTATATATATATATATATATATATATATATATATATATATATATATATATTATATATATATATACATATATATATATATTATATATATATATACATATATATATATATATATATATATACATATATATATTATATATATATATATATGTACACTAGTCTTGATAAATCTGAGATGAACGGGATCAAAACATTCTCGAACTATCGAAAACTCGGACTATCGAAATTTATTTATTTGTTTATTCTATTTATTAATTTAATTTTCGATCATCTTAAGAATCTGAGACAGTCTTATAATATAGTGCCGATATACCTAAAATATAAATTATATTATAAATTCACGTAAGATATATGTTTTACATACAAAAACATTCTTCATAGCAAATATATAAAGAAAAAAATATAAACAATGAAAACATACAACAATGCGTGAAAACGTTTTATATTGAAGCATCGGCACAGTATTGTAAACGGATCAGCAGCATCGGGTCAATGTTCAGTGGTTCAAAGAAACTTTGACTGTCCCGTGAAATTATTTAAATTTAGCAAGAACCGAACATGATAAGGAAATGAATTTCACAATCGATTACAAGAAAATAAATATTGACTTCGGTGATAGACAGTACAAGAAAAATGCACCTGTAATAAAGCATTTGCGCGAATGGAAAATTTCAAACGCAACCGATTAAAAAATACATTGGCCTACGTTTCCAAATTATGCCAAACAAGAAAACTAAAGCGCGAAATTTTAACAGGTCATCAAAGTACAGGTCAAAAATTTTTCGAATAAGAGGACACGTGATCATACCGCCGGAGACCGTATTTGTACCGCGTTATATTTTATATGGACCATTAAACCTTCTGCGACTTCTCGAATCAGTGGAACAAAACCGTTCGCATCCACAAAGTAGAGATGGTATAAAGAGGACCTTAGCGAGTAAGAACGTGTTGTAAATATATATATATATATATATATATATATATATATATATATTCGTGGGGATTCTATCATAAATACAAGGAAATTACGGATAGAACGTCGAATGTAGGTAGTTTGACGTGGAGGTGGAAAGAGATAGTTGATCTTATGGAAAGAAGAAGAGTGAATATTTTATGCGTGCAGGAAACAAGATGAAAATGAAATAAGGCTAGAGAGTTAGAAAACGATATAAAGTGTACAAGTGGCTTGGACAATAGAGGTAAAATTGGATGGGGATAATTTTAAATAGAGAGCTGAAAATGAAGTATGTCAGGTGGAAAGAAAGAATGGCAGGATTATTAGTATAAAGGTTAAGATCGAGAGTAATGTTTAGGATAGTAAGCGAATAAGCACCGCAAGAAGGGTTTGAAGTATCTAAGGCAGCATTCTGAGAGATCTTGATGAAATGGTAATGGCGATACCTAGTACAGAAAGAGTGTTTATATGGTGACCTTATTGGTCACATAAGGAAAAGAGAAAATGACGAGAAAATGGTACACAGTGGATGAGCTGTGGGAGATAGAAACAGTGAGGGTAAAATGATAATCCAACAGGCTAGGACATTTGACATAAAAATTTTAAACACATGCTTTCAAAGATCAGATGATAGGTTAGTTACATACAGTAGCGGAGGCCATATAGACTTTATTTTAGTCAGAGCAAAAAAAAAAAAATTTCAGAAAAGAAGTTGATCATGCTAAGTGAGAATGAAACAGAAGGCTGATAGCGAACTCTATGAATCCCTGTTGAATCTCTGTAAGGCTTCCTAGAATCTGATCAACAGAAATAGAAAAATGGCTTTGTATTCATGTGTGCTATTAGGCCTGGGAATCCAACAATTAAACTTTTGTACCTGTGGAGTAGATTTACCGAAAGCTTAACGGTGGATATGCCTGATATTCAGAAACATGCTGAATCTTTTTTTATGGTTTAGCAGACGCCAAAGAGATTGTTACTACCCTTATAATGCCAAAACACGCCACTGTTTTATTGGTTTTTATAGGATAAGTAAGAAGATATTTATTACAAGAGTCTTAAAATCTGTAGGCCATAGTTACCCGGAAAATCAAAGCCAGACAGGCTGTTCTACATTTTAGCTGTGCGATTGAAGAACGAATTTTAAATTGTTCGCTACGAAGTGGAAACACGAAGACTGTGTTCGTGCGAGGAAGAAGCCAAGCGGGTATTTCGCGGGAATGTGCTTTTGGGAGACATGAGACATTCCTACGATGTTCCAGAGACTGCATCCTCAATAAGCCTGAAAGCCTTCCTCTGGACACTGGCAAGAAAAGAAAGTGAAGTTTTTCCAGCGTCCGCCCAAACAATAGAATTATACTCCATCTTCGGTCTAATGTATGCCTTATAAAAAAGTAGCCAAGTCCATGGGAGAGAAATACTTCTTACATCGCTTAAGAAATCCAAGCCCCTAGAAGCATTTTTGCAATTTTAAAGACATGTTCATTCTAACAAAGCTCTCCGCATAACGTCATGCCAGGAACTGAAAGGTTACCAAGAACCTAGGATCCGCTATTTCAATGCAGGGTACACCAGCTAAGCCGTGTTAACTTTGCTTTTGAAGTCAAGTAACGCATATTAAACGATCAAGCTATGAAGTTAACAAGATAAGTCACATTGATCTTAGAGATCTTACACTAAATTTTAAAGAATCTGGGATCTACTGTTTTAATGCACGTTACTCCATCACATTCACGATAGCCATATTCAAGACCTAACTCTTATAAAGTTTTAAATTATACGTAAATTGAAATTGTATACTGAATACCTTGAAGTCGAAAAGTAATATGAATATAACCAATATTTAAGGTCGTCTGAACTTTGCAGTCCAGTGAGCATACCCCAGCTGGGCAACAATACTTTATATTTGGCACCGAGCAGGGACTTCTAACAAGAAATTAAATAAGCAAATAACAGTTTAATTTTGAATAATCTATACCTTCATCTTTCAAGAAAATCAGAAAACATCAAGACGATTAAAGCTAAATAGATATAAGCGATTAAGATGGCAGATATTGCTTTATAAGCAGCTGAATTCGATATCGATGTTGAAGTTAGCTTAGAAGAGTTACGAAGTTTTGATAGCTCTGAACAGCAGCAAAGCGACAGAAGCACAACTACGGTTGAAAGAGCTCTTGCAATAAAGTAATGAGACATCAACCATTTATCTTTTCGTTTCTTGTCAGGTTGGTCCCCGGTTTTCGGTGGTATATCCTCTTTATTTATTCAGCTTAAAGCGGCTGCGTTATACTTTCCTCGTTTGTATTCTACATCGTAATTGCACTTCGCTATGTACTCAGTATTCGAGAGGTCGGATCCTTCATACTGATAATGCCCTTCAGCGGTTTGTGCTCTGTATACTCGGTGGATTTCCTTCCGTATAGGTAATATCTGAATGTTTTACTGCCCATGCTATTGCCAGTAAATCCCTTTCTGTTGTGGAGTACCTTCGTTTCACTAGATTTAACGTTCTATTCGCGTAAGCAATAGGTTTGTCCTCTCCAACATTGTCCTGCGACAAGATTGCCCCAGAGCTTCGCAGCTGACGTTTGTGGTGACTAGGAAATTTTTCATTGTATGCGGCTTCACATTGTTTGGTCCATTTAAATGCTTCACCTTTCGAAGTAGTTGGTTTAACGGTTTTGCGGTTTAAGAAATTCTGAATGAACCCCGATAGTAATTCGTCAGTCCCAAAAACAATTGTACCTTTTGTACCGTTGTAGGAGTTGGAAACTCCTGAATGCATTTCACTTTGTCGGGTTTGCTTTGACTCCACCTGCGGAACATGTATGTTCCAAATACACTATTTCCCTCCGAAGGAATTGGCATTTGACATTTCATTCGACAGTTTCAAGTTGTGCTCTATGTCTTTCGAATATTTTCCCAATTTTTGGTTATGGTTCTCCAAGTTTTTCCGTATACCACTATATCGTCCAGATATACGAAGCATTTGAGTCCCTGAATGTCACTAAGAACTTGGTTCATTAAACGCTGGAATGTGGCTGGAGCATTAGTGAGGAGGCCGAATGGCATTCTTTCAAGTTTGTTGTGGTTAAACGCCGAGTTGAAGGCCGTTTTGTGTCTGTCCGGTGGGAAAATTTTCACCTGATGATCGCCCGATGCCAAATTTAAAGATGTGTAGTAGCGGTAAAACCAATTTGATCAGGATATTTTCCCGGCAACAGGAACACTTCCGGTACGGTTATTTGGTTTAGTCTTCGAAAGTCGCCTGCAACTTACCATTGATTTTCTCCGTTTGGCCCATCCTGCTTTTCCACAACCACCAGAGGCGCATTGAAGGCGCTGGTGCTCCGGCTGATAATGTTTTCCAAGCATTCTTTCGACCTGTTGTTTCAGTATTTCCCGTTAGCTTTGTGGGAGTCTATACATTTTCATAGTCGGTATCTTATGTGTTGATCGAATGGGTGTTTGTTAATCTGTCGCCATCCAATAGGAATATATCGTTGTGTTTCATACAGAGACATGATACATTTTCGTTCCTCTTCATTCCAGTTTTCATCTTGAAGTATATTTTCTTCTATTTTCCTTCTTCTTTCATCCCCTTGCATACAAAGTACATTTGCTTTTTCGTTGTAATGTTCAGGATGCTAATAGGGACCATACCCCTCGACTCTTGTTATGCAGTGCACTACTGTGATTCCCGGTTCAAGTGTGTGTTTTGCAAATTATATTCACCTTGATGTCGGTTTGGACCCTTGTCATCCACTCGCATCTTTCAAGTATGACAATTATCTTTGTCTTCTTTGCGTCCAGATTCATCAAGTCGCTGTCTTGGTCGAGCTCCGCTTTTGTTGCGAAAATAGCTCCGCCATGCCCAAGGTTTCTGAAGCCTCACCACTCTCGTTTTCGCTACCCTCATTATTTTGTTGTCATCACAGTCGCGTTCATTTTAACGCTTTTGTTGTAATGTGGGAATGTTAATAGGCCATCGGGGCAGTTTATTATGCAGTTTTATTTAGAAATCCGTGTCCAAGGATACCTGCGCCAGGAATGTGCTCAGTATTCTCCACTACATGGAAAACACAGGTTGAAAAGCATCTTTCCTATATTGATAGTTGTCTTTACCATTCCCACAGTATGGCCCGTGCCGAAAGCCATACTTAAATTAACAGATGTGTTTTTATCTTCCGTTTGTTTTTATAACCACCCTTTTAATATTTTTATATCACTTCCTGTGTCCATAAGAATCGGGACCTTCCGTCGCAGACTATGAAACGCTTTATCATAAATTTGCTTTCCTTGTAAATATTTTCCACCTCGTACGCGATGGTTCCAAATGTATTCAATTTCTGCACTTTCTTCTACCTTGGTTGAGTACTGGAGACACAGAGCACATGTTCTTTTCTTCCTTTCTTTTTGTAGCTGGGGAGGTGCCTCTCAAGCTTCAATTCATACTTATTGTCCGTTTCCGAACACTCCCTCTATTGTATTTATGTAATCATTACTTGTTTTCTTGTTTTCAACCCGTTTGTGTCCCACCTCAGCAGGTTCTTTTCGATTCTGATTGATGTTCAAATACTTGGTATTGTTTGTTACTATGTCAGTTAGTTTACTGTTTATTTTTGTACTTGGTTTTGTTCTTCTTGGAATCTGCTTTTTATACAATTTGCTGTAGGTTTATTGCTTTACTTGAATCATTCTCAAGGTTTGTTGACACCAAGATTTTTCGGTAAGAGCATCTTCCCGGTGCCTCCTGAAGAATACTGGCATTCAGTTTTTATGTCATGTCGAGTTTGCATGTTTCTTCTTCGGGCGAAGCACTCATTCTCAGATGGCCTGACTTTCTCCATCTGACCTACTTCCATATTTATTGTGCACTCGTTTAACGCCTCCCTGTATCAGAAGCGCGTAAGGCGATAAATTTTCGAAACTCATGTTCTCGCATAAACTATTTGAAGTGCCCTTAAGTTTATATTTGGGTAGGAGTGACAGAAATGTCGATCTGTCGCTCTTAAGCAGTTTCATGTACCACGTATCCGAAAGGGCTAAGAACACCTGGAGCTTCGACGTGCAGTCTTCGTCGCCTTTTGCCCCGAAAGATGGGATCATGTGGTTTAGGGCAGTCAATGTGTTGAGAGCCGAGTGCTGAAGGTTGATGATTTAATTCAGCAGGTTCTTTTTATGGCTTGGTGTACGCCTGAAGGAATTATTAATACCCTTATAATGCATAAGCACAGCGCGACGACAGAAAAAAGTAAATATTATCCATGGGTAGAAAGAAGATGCCTGTGGGTGCGAAATTTGAAAAGCTGAAGGTTAGTCGACAGGCGAAACCGACGTGGTGAGTTTTATCCATATTTCAGCAGTACGGTTGAAAACGAGTTTTGAAACTTCCGTACGGACCCGAACAAGAGGTTAAAATCATGGGAAGCACTTGCGTGGCGGGTATTGCGAGAGATGAATAACCAAGAGGAACACAGCCATGCAGTTCGGATGAACACTAGCCATGATAGTAGCGATAAAACGCAGACAGACATGAAACCCCAGGGATGTTCCAAGTAGTGCAACAACCCAAGAAGAGAAAGTTTCTCCTCGTCCCTTAATTTGGTATCAGCCATGTTTAGTTGAAGAGGCTACTTTTTGTTTGGTAGAAAGCAGATAGCCTTCAGTTTTAGAAACACTAAATTCAACTCCGTTCAAAATTCCCCTATTCAGAAATTATTTTGAAGTCATATTGAAGGGACTCAAACATATGCCTACGAGTCTTACGAATCATAGATGGTGCTGGCCTAAGACCCGAAAAATTCTTACGAATTTGATTGATTAATGTTTCCATTACCTTTGAGAGAATGGATGTTCGAGCGATCGGACGATAAGAAGAGACAGATAAAGACTTTCCCCTTTTACCTATGGGTTGAACAAGAGCCAGCTTCCACCTATCAGGAAATTCTCCCGTTGTATAAAGAAAGTGCAAAAAGTTTTTCGAAGGGGCTTAGCAAGAACAACTGCACATTCGCGTAACACCTAGCCGATATAACATCAGGTCCCGAAGATTTTCGAACGTTGAGTTCGCCCAGAATTTTCTGCAAAGTGAGCAACCAGCAGGTTAGCCTTATCGATCTATTCGGTAACAACGTTGTCATGATGGAAAAGTGTTAGAATAGCAGACGAAGAAGTTTTAATTTTCTTGGCCAATGCCCAAATAGAATTTTAGCCTTGCCGGTCCCAAGAATTTGCTCCTGCTTGATTGTTCATGTAAGAAATGGGTCTTTGAAATCAATACATTGAATGAGTTCCTTGATTTCGTGTAAGCCAGTTTATTTTCCGCAGTTGCAGTTTTGGAGGGCCTTGTAAAGTTGATCTTTGTTCCTGCCTGCCGCTTTACAATCCGCAGTATAAACTGCGTCATCATTTTGTTTGACGCAACGCATTGTCGAAGGAATGAAATGGTTCATAGCGGCCGCTATGGTATCCGTTACAATTTTGGTTGCAACATGAAGTCTCTAGTCAAGAAACAGCCGGGCCGTCCACCTTGTCCAAAAGTTGTTCATATCGATCCAGTCAGCACGTTCGTAGATCCATACTTTTCTCCTAGGAAGCACATTAACGGCCATTCTCTCCGAGCCGTAAATTTAGTAGTAACAATACTGTGATCAGAGCCACCCAATGGGAAGAAGACTTTAACTGTGTATTCTACAGGATCCGGAAGTAAGAAACATGTTCAAAGTTGTAACAATACTGTGATCAGAGCCACCCAATGGGAGTAGACTTTAACTGTGTATTCTACAGGATCCGAAGTAAGAAACATGTCCAAAGTGTTTAGAGCCTGACATGCAATCTCAGGGATATGATTGGGCTCGTCTACAAATTGTGTGAGCAAGTTTTCCTTAGAGAACATCTCCAAACAAATGCCCTCTTCTGTTTTTTTTTTTTTTTTTTTCTGTTAGAATGGCGCACCCAATTGCCGTTAAGAACATTTAAATCCCGAGCAAGAACTATCTCAGCCCTTGAAAATTTAGTCATTATTTTTGTTGTTGAGTCGAAAGTCCATCAAATTCGTTGTAGGTGGAATTCATGGCCAGACTCGGACTTCTGTAAATGAAACAGTAAAAATCCAAAGAGGACCGACCACGAACTTAACTCACATAAAATTAAATTCAGGATTTGAGCACCGACTACCAAAATCAGGCAATGCCTGAAAAGCTACATCTTTCTAACATAAACGGCTAGTACCCTACGAGCAAAAATAAAGGCAATAAGATATATCCAGTCAAGTTGAAGTCGCTTAAGTCAGGGTGGGAAGAATCTGCGTCTCCGTTACACATCATAGAAAGGGTTTCGTAAGTGAAATATGATTATGCAAAGCCTAAAATTTGACCTTAGTCCTCGGATATTTGTGAAATCAACCCTGAAAGTTTTCATAACTAGGCAAAGAAATTGAAGGTTGGTGTTCTCGCTGTTTAATTTCAGTTCGTTGACAATGTTAAGTTACCAGAATAAATTTTATTAAACGTCCAAAAGTTCAACATGAGCGTGCGGCTAATATTTTCCCTTTTGATTCACCTCAATGAATGGCAGTTCAACGAAAAAAAAAAACAGACATGATCACATCGGATTTTACAACGGATTACCAGCAGTCACGGATTAGTCTAAGAGATAGTTGATTAAGCCAAAAAATCAAAGGTTTGCACTTTTAAAGTCTGTAGTCGTAGTGTTCTTTTTATTATTGGCTCGGAATTATACTCGTATTATCGTTAGTGTGCCTCTACATTGCTGCAACGTGCAACCCGTTTAATGCATACAAAGAGTTTTGATGTAAAACAAATTAAAGAGGATTTAGAGTGACAACATACGATTGTCTTTTGTATGAATACTAATTTCGAACGTGTATGGAACCAAATGCAAATATTAGCTATTCGATATCTTTGTTGCACCCGAAATCGAGTACCCGGTGTTAGCAGCGATGATTTACCTTGTTTTGCTGACAATGGCCTAGAATGGATTGTTTCTGCACTTGTGCGCGACTAGGTTGCACAGTGTGAAGCCAAACGAACGATAACGTAGAGATAATGATAAAATATTGAGTACCACTGCTTGTTTGGTATATTTTGTTTTGAACCGATCCTTACTGACCTACATTAGGTAAGTCATTGGCCCAGTGAAGTCAGCGTTTGTTGAACGCAAAGAGAAGGAAGAACGGATTGGTTTGATTGTCCAAGCTGTTAGTTTGATTCCTTTTGCTTTTTCTGATGATCTATTACACTGAAAGAACAAAGCTTCTCGTATATAATGGAAAGTGTGCGATCAGCTGC
>JAHHFQ010000019.1:0-37508 GCA_018831715.1 Matsumurasca onukii | reverse complement strand
GTCTAATAAATGCTTGAGTCGATCGAATCTTATTTCAACTCATATATGTCACTAAATCTCATGAAAAATTCTAAAGACCATTTTTTTGCAAATGGTTTCAGCTTTGGCTTTTTTTCCGACATTATTAATTTTTATAATTTAATAAAAAATGATACTAATAAATAAAAAATAGTCTAATTTTAATAATCATTAAATTCTATCTATAACATATATCGCTAATGATAAAAATAATCTCATGATTTATATATATCTTATAATTTTCATTATAATTCACTAAATAAAATACCACTTAAATAATTACAAAAAATAGTTAAAAAATGTATTGCACTTTAAATTATACTTATGTTATTATTATTCGTGTTCTAAAAAATGTTGCACTAAAAAGCATTTATGTTAGCATTCGAACGTTTTTTATAGTCATATCAGACACTTAATAATCAAACAGGAAATAAAAGGAAATGAAGTCTCGCATTTTTTTTTGATTTTATTTTGGTTTTAGATTATGAAGGGTTTACCGGCTTATTGCGCGCCTATTACTTCACCCACATTGACACCACAGACTTCAGAAAATGTGACAAAATTTAAAATCTTGCATTTGATATGTCGGCGTATTGTCCGGTGATTGATTCATCTAGTTCAACGTCATTGGTTGCAAAACACCGATTACTACGGTGCAAAAAATTCGACCGTTGATATCAAAAAAAATCCAGCCTTAGATAAAACGCCGACAGGGATGATTGAAGCAAAAAATTTTACGATGCAAAAGGTAGTACGCTAACATTTAATATTCAGAGATTATCTGATTTTTTCGGTTATGAAACGATCATTCACGGCAACAATGATATTGAAATTCTACGCGATACCACTATCAAGCTCAGTCATGATTACCAAACCACACTCGCGACTTTGATTAAAGATTATCCGGTTCATGTCGACCTATATGAAGGTAATCGTGTCGCTGTGGTTTCTGTTTTAAACAATTAAGTTAGTAGAGAACGTTATGAAGAATAAACTAAATGTTTTTTGCGCCTGTTTATTAGTTTAAGTATAGGTGTTTTAGCCGGGTGTACCGGTAACGCAATTAACCAGACGGTCGATCAACACACCGCAGCGGCCAAACAAAAACCTCAACCGTATATACACAGTATGGCCAACCGACAGATAACGAAAAAAGCGGCATTTTTGATCACCAGGGCTATTATCTCAAGAAGGTAACCCGTGAAGCATCGTGGCTCCAGCAGCAGGTTTACATCAATGGCAGTATGAGATTGGATCAGCTCGTATCTCAAATGTATTGAATGGCACCGGCATAACCTATCACTTTAAAGGCGGCGCTGAAGCTGACCGGCATATGAACAACATTACCATAGAGGGTAGTGTTAAATATGCATTGACTACATTGCCGCATTGACTGGCTATCATTATGTCATTGATGACGACTCTCTGACTTTTTCCGATATGACGACCACGACATTTTATATTAACGCCGTTCCTGGCCAAAGTAGCTTCGGATTAGGCCAGAATACCAGTCAATATACCATCGGCGATGTGGAAACCAGCGATAGCTCGAGTGGTTCTAGTGGTTCAAGCGGCGCCAGTAGCGGTAGTTCAGAAACTCAATATAGTACTGCTGACGGCAAGATCGATCATTGGCAGGATGTACAGACCGCTATTCAAAATCTATTATCGCATGACGGTAAGATCACTATTACACAGTCAGATTCAGCGATTACGGTCACAGATCATTGGAGCAACTTACAAACGATCGCTGCGTGGATTAAAATTATAATTTGCAATTGCATAAACAGATCAGCTTTAAAGTACATATTCTTACCGTTCAGCTCTATCAGCAATATGCTCAGGGCATTGATTGGACGGGTCTTATTCAAGGCGCCACTGTGGCTTATAACGGCGGCGTAGGATCCGCAAGTGTATTAGACTCGGCGCTGACTTCGGCGCTGACTTCACAAGGCACTATGACCGTATCAAACTCTCAATACAGCCTTTAATCAATAGCCTCAAACTACAAGGTAAAGTGACAGTCGACCAAGAACCTTTGATCACGAGTTTGAATAATGAAGCAGCCGAAGTAAAAGATCTAATCAATACTTCTTACCTGCAATCTGTCGAAAATACGCTAGTGCCGAGTGGCTCTTCTACTCTTCAGAAAACACCCTAACCCTGGTAGTATTACGACCGGACTAGAAATTCATTTATTACCTCATATTACCCAACAGGGTGATATTTTTCTGCGCATTTCGGCGGGCTTGGCGATCTTACGCAACTTCAAGAAATAGGAACAATAAGTTCAGGCAGCGGCATCCAGTTGCCGACTATTGCTTTACGCGAATTAACCAGAACGCCGTTTTGAAAAACGGTCAAACACTCGTTATCGCGGGCTTTAAAGTCGATACCAATAAAAAAATAGCGACATCAGCCACTTTAATATCAATGCGCTGGGTGCATCATCGGGTCTATCCAACAGCACTGAACTGGTGTTGCTCATCACCCCGGAAATCAGCGCTATGCAAGGATAATTCGCTATGAAGAAAAAAATAAAAACCACATTTTACGATCGCCACTTATCGAGAAGCGTATCAAGGTAAAACGTTTAAAGATTTAAAAGCCGCACCTTAAAAACAAAACCTACGGCAAACACGTTTGTATCCTGGGCAGCGAAGCGAACCGGCAGTTGCATTTACCAACAGTAAAGCGGTATCTATATGCCGATCACATCAATCTCTATGAAAAATTGCCACGTAAATTCATTTATATCGAAGCGATAAAGAACGATTATTTACTCATTTCGATTCTAAACGGCAAGGTCTTTTCGAAGGTAATATCACCAGCAGCGATGATTTATTTAAGCAGATCCATGTCTTCACTAATCTAAATTCGGATCCATTAAAAATCGAAATTTTGCGCCGGAACAAGAGAAGCTGTTTACCAGGGCTTAAGCGACAAAGCGAACCTTACGTTTACTTTTCTAGAACAGCCGAAATCGGATAATTTAACACCGAATAAGCATTACCGCGCTTTTGATCCGTTGTTGAAACGGCGTTTTCAAATTTATCAATATGCCGGCGGCGTATTGATTGTCGCTGCGATCGGTGCTGGATATCTATATCACAATTATGAACAACGCCAACAACAGGCCGCATTACTTGCATTACAGGCTAAAGCCGCAAAACCTGTCGACCCATACATCGATTATAAACACGAATTTGAAAAGCTCTCGCCACTTTACTCGCTGATAACCTATTAGCCGATTATCAGCAACTGGCGCTGGTAGGAACAGCGGATGGTCCATCAATACCATCGACTATGACGGTGGACAATTTATTTTCACGCTGCATTCTCAACAATTCGGCAGTCTATTAGCGCCGATCAGCGATTTAGCCGCCAAAATTCGGAACATGAATCTACACTATGATAAAAATTTTAATCAAGGCAATATTAAAACCAGTTTTGCTTACACAAGCCATACCGCTTACCCCAGCATTATCGTCGAGGTCAAACCGCAATTATTGCGATTTACCGATAATTTAAGCCTGACTTTTAAGAACAATGTGCTTTATACCGAAACCGCGTTCGCCAACCATGGTGCATACAAGAGTGTGGCGTTAGACGTCTCCCTTCCAATCTCGATATTGCAGCGTTGAGCGGCTTTCTTAAAAGCATAGATAACTATCCTGCCAAGATTACTGCTTTGTCGATCGCTGGATGATAAAACGCCTGCTCAGCCCAAGTTTTCCATTACCTGCAACCTACAATTTTATGGAAATTGACATGAAAATGAAATTGACTGGACTAATATTTATTGTCTGCCTGGCTTTGTCAGCGCCGCGGATGCCAATGCGACAGCGACCTTAAGCGATACCACTATCCGTCATAGCGATAGCTGACGCCGCTTGTCGCGCGCCCGGCGGTCATCGTGCCTAAAAGAAGCCGCCGCGCCATAGTAGCGCTATAAAATCCCTTAAAGATAATCCCAAGACTGCGCCTACAGCATCAAGTGGCGAAGATGATTTTATTAAACAAGCCATTAAGCGCAATGAAGTATTAAACCAATTGGAATACGAAAAATCCGTTCTTCAACTACAGCAGGATATTACCCAACTCCAAATGAGCATCAGAAAAAATCGTGCCGCGTTGAATGGCCTCCCCTCTCGCCCAGCGATAAAACCGGTAGCGGTATCGCCGCCTCGGTTACACCGCCAAACTCATAGAAGTGTTGATCCGTCAAGGCCAGGCAAAGGCAGTTATATACTATCACGGCGAAACGCTGACGCTAAGCAGGGGCCAAACATTTGCCGACTATACGGTCACTGCAATTGATAGAACCTCTGTGATGTTAACAAATCCAAACAGAAAGACCCAATAACTCTCAATATTTTTAGAGGAGGCGTATTATGATTATTCAAAAGAAAATCATCGAACGTTACGAAGATATTACGTTTGATTTCGAATGCTTCCTGCCACTGGTAGAATGGTGCGCAACGACAATGAAAGGTGAAGTCGTCGTTTTAAGAACGGCAATATCTTCATCAGTACAACCTTATTACCTCAACTGGAAACCGTCATCCAAAAAATGTTGCCGTTTTCAGTCTTTCCCAAAGACATCTATGAAACAAACCGGAAATTATTAAGCAAATTCTCGACGCTACTAACAGCGGCCATGAAGATAAGATCACAGTGGTAGAGGACAAAACTCAAAAAATTATCCGGCGCGCAGGAGGATTTACGCAATATAATCGCGCTTGCGGTCGAACATAAAGTCAGCGACGTGCATTTTGAAGTACGTAAAGACCGTTGCTTAATCCGATTTCGCGAATTCGGGGATATGAAGACTATTACCGAATGGTCGGGTGTGCGTGCCACCAAACTTGCGTTTGTAGCGTTTAATACGGAAAGTGATGATGTAAAAGCCATTTTAATAGCCTCATCCCGCATGACGCTTCTATGCAGGTTAATATTAACGGCAACCCGGTCAGGATCCGCTTAGCCAGTATTCCGACCCATCCCTATCCTTCATTTGACCTGGTCTTGCGGATTCTAGACATTGACAATACTGTTTTGCCGCTGGAAACGCTGGGCTATGCCGAATCGCAATTGCAGCTGTTAAAGCGAGTCATCCAGATGAAAAATGGCGCGATTATTCTTGCCGGTGCCACAGGAAGCGGTAAAAAGTACAACGGCTTCGATGATTAATTTAATCCCTAAACATAAAAGATTTATACTATCGAAGAACCGATCGAACGAAAATTATTAAACGCATCACAAGTACCTCGAATCAAATGCCGCCTGCACATTTTCCCCATTTAGTCGCCAAACCATGCGAATGGATCCTGATTGCCTGGTGATCGGTGAAATCCGTGATGAAGATACGGCACGTAACTCAGCGCGTATGGCTATTACCGGCCATATGGTATTATCGACCTACATGCCAATTCTGCGACCAACATCCCGATGCGCTTATTGATCTGGGTCTGACATTAATACATTGTCCGACCCCGGTTTCTAAAAGTATTAAGCTATCAGACGTTAGTGAAAAAGCTTTGCCCTGACTGCAAGCAACCCTGCAAAACGAACAACACCGGCAGGCATTGCAGAGCGATCATATTTTTGTGCCAGGCCAAAATCCTGATTGTCAAACCTGTCATGGCAAAGGTATTGCCGGGCGGATGGTCATCGCGGAGCTGATCGAGCTAGGTGGAACGGAATTTAGCTTTATTCAAAATCAAAGCTGGTAGCGACTGGCATAAGCACTTTGTCAGTCAACAAAACATGTCCTTGACCGCACCCTGGCTTTACTTAAAACGGTATCATCAGCGTCGAAGATGCCGAGTCGGCTGTCGGATACATCAATATGTTACATACCGAGAAGTAAACCATGAGCTTTAAGCTTAAATGCCAGAGAGTTTCGCTAAAATCGATTTAATCGCAAAGCACAGCGCTATTTTCTTGAAATCTTGGGTGAGTTGGTCAGTTATAACTTATCGATGCAGGTGATTTTTCAACAATTGTTGCCGGAAGTTTATCCTAAAGGCGGCATGCATTACATTGTAAAGAATATCGAAGCTTCTTTAAACGCCGGTATTAACTTATCGGACGCGCTGAAAATGGCTAAGCCCGCAGCTCGTTGCCATGATTAAACCGGCGAAATGACCGGTCGCCTGGCAGAGGGCTTGAAAATCGCGGTCACCATCTTAGAAACCAGCGGTAAATTTTAGGCGACTTCATTAAAGGCATCAGTTACGGTTTTGCGGTATGGGTCGGCTCGATGGGTATTTTGCTGCTATTTGCAATTCGTGTTCCGACGATTTTACCTTTTTAAAAGGTAAAGTCCTACCGCCGCAAATTTCCCTTATATTTCCTATTATTCATTTATTTTGAATCATGGCATCGCCACTTTGATTACGTGTGCGTCTTTGTCGGCGTGATGGTTTTCATGCTGCGTTCATACGTTGGCAAACTGCGTCCAAAGCTGGATCAATTGCCTATTTTTAAAATATACCGTCAGATTACTTCACAACGGCTACTCGAAGAACTGAATCAATATTTTCGCGGTAATTTATTAATCGATACCGCCATTGATATTATGTTGCGTAATGGCAACTCGGAATACTTTAACAGCCATCTTCGTAAAATCAAGTTAAAGCTATCACAAGGCGTCAATAACATCGCGCTGGCACTTGATACCGGTCTATTCGACAATCATATTATGACCATTTTAATCGCGATGGGCAAGGTCAGTAAATTTGAAGAAAAAAGCGGCGCGTATGCCAATATGATGAAATCAGAACTTACCGCCCGCATCGAAAGATCGCGCTCTACACCCATTCGTTCTGATGTTCTCAGTGCTATCAATATCGGTTGGTCCATGTTTGCTATGTACTCCAGTACCAGCTTAATAGGAGGTTAATCATGAAAAGATAAGTTAGCCATTTAGTCTATACATTTTATTTATTTAATCAGGAGAAATTTATGAAAAATTTAATCTTATTGAAAAAGATTTGCTAAACAGGAAGCGAGAGCGCGGCCTGACGCTGGTCGAAGTCGGCCTCGCGGTATTGATCAGCGCCGTCATCATCATCGGTGTGATGTATATGTATAATTCCACCTCTGGAAATTCAAATGTCTTTTACATTTGATAATGACATCACCAGGATTCGCGCTGCAGCCACTACCTACTACAACCCCCAAAATACGGCAGCAACAAGTATTAAGGGATTTGATCGATGGCGATTATTTGACCTCGGGACGTCTACCGACGGCTCACAATCGAACCCGTGCAGGTAATTATACTTTACAGCAGGCACCGGCAACACCTATAAGATTACCGCGACTAATATTCCTACCGATAGTTGTACCCGCTTAATGGCAGAGTGGAAAGCTCAAGGCGGTTCAGACGTGAGTTGTGGCAACAGCACATTTACCGCAACCTTTACTTATCAATAAAATAATTCGAACCATTAAACATAATCAGGAGAAATGCTCATGAAAAATTTAACTCTATTAAAAAAAACAACTCTTAAAAACCGACAACAACGCGGCTTGACACTTATCGAGATCGGGCTTGCCGTGCTGATCAGTGCGATTATCGTGATCGGTGTCATGTATATGTACCAAGCAGCTCGACGAATGCGTCGGTATATCAATTGAATAACGATATCACCAGCATCCGTGCAGCGGTGGTGGCTATTATAAATCATCGGGCAACGCAGATGTCAATCTGACGACTTTAATCAGCGATGATTATCTGACTTTAGGTCAATCGAGCAATGGTACGGGTGCAGATCCTGGTCCGGCGACTACACACTACCGCTAATGCTAGTACCGGCACTTATACTATAACGGCTGGTAACGTCCCCACTAAAGTGTGCAGTCGTCTGCCTGATGAATGGAAATCACAAACCAGCTCTACGCCAACCTGTACGAGCAATACATTTACAGCCATATTTACTTACCAATAAATTTTAATTTAGGAGAAATTCATGAAAAACTTTACCCTGTTAAAATAAACCGCGACAAAGGGGCTTAACGCTCATCGAAGTCGGTTTAGCAGTTTTGATCAGTGCGATCATCATCATCGGTATTATGTATATGTATACCAGTTCATCCAATAGTTCGGATTCTTATCTGCTTAATCAAGATATCACTAGCATCCGTGCTGCGGCTATCGCCTACAAAACCATCGGTACCAGGCCTACCTCTATTACCGATTTGACCAGTGGCTATGTAACTCTCAAGTCAACTGACGGCACAGGCGCCGACCCCTGGCACGGCGATTATAGTTTTAAAATTCCTCAAAAACTACATTCGTCATTACAGCAACGGGAATACCGACTGGCATGTGTAAGCGTATCAAGATTGATATGACCAGCACTGACCCTACTTCTTTAAATGTAGTAGTGGTACCTTACACATCGGCTATTTGTACGCTGATTGATCACTGCAACTTATGTAAGGGCAGATTATTCTGTCCTTACATAGGATTCTCCATGGGATGTTAAATAGCAAAATTAACGTATGATTAAGATAACACACATTAAAACCCTTCATTCTATTCGAGGCATAACCCTGCTCGAAGTGGGTATCGTATGCGGATTAATTGCAATCCTCTCGATTGCAGGCATCTCTTCGGCACTTGATTATATGAAAACCAAACTATTGCCAACGATGTAAAAAATAGATCGTCAAAGCTTGTAAAGAATTAATTCGGGCGACCAACAATTATTTTGGCCTGTCCACACGATAGTTCAGTTAGCATCAGTTATTTGCAAAAAAAACATTATTTAGCCACAAGCGCGCCTTTGCAAAGGATTGCCTGGAATGACTCAATCACTGCCACACTCAATAACAAGGTTGCCGTCGATTATACTATCAGTGCGACTTACAATGGAAAAAGCGCTGAACAAACACGTTATGCCGATTTGCTCACCGCAAGTCAGAACGGTACGACTTTAGCTGGAAGCGCGCGATCGGCACATTTCAGAGCTATAACAGCGTTGATATCGAATTAAGCGCCAAAATGAAAAATTATATTCAACGTATGAGCGGAGCAAAACCATGTCAGCAATAAAGAAATATCCAGGCCCTCAACGCGGATTTGCCCTGCTTGAAGTGGCGCTTAGCGATCGTTATTCTTGCATCAGTTTTGTTACCACAGTGGCATTTTTAACTATGAATCAGCATCGAAGCAGTGCTGAACGTATAGGGCAGGAAATCAATGAAATTTTCAACGCCAGCATATCGTATTATCTAGTCAATACCGACACTTGGCCGCAATCGATGAGCGACTTGGTTGATAGCGATCTTTACCGCAAAAGCCGTTGACAATCCCTGGGGCTAATTATGTCATCGACAATAGCGATACCACCAGCTTGACCATTGGAACCTGCCTGCCGCAATCAGGTTGCTGACGACCTCGCGCTGCTGCCATTTGGAACCATTGCTAAAGCACTGCTGCCAAATGCAAAACCACTGCAAGCGATATCAAATATGTCACCACTAAAATTAACCAGGCGGTAACCGAGCAAAAGAGTCTGGATGCCAATATGGTCGTTGACGGTGGCAAAGTAGCCGTACCGGCTTGTCCAACCATAGGCAGTACATCATATTACCCACATATTTATTTACTTCCTGCCGCCTTTGATACTAACGGCCACCCGATCAGTGCCATGAGCGTCTATGCCACGTTAAAACGATGAGCCGAACACTTATCCCAATGGGTACTGGACAGTACATTTAAGCTTAACGACCGAAAAGGTACGGTTGAGGATACATCAAACAACACACTCGATTCAAAACAGGCGACCATCATCGCCTTGACTGAATGCAAAACAACGCAATAGATAAGACTCATGAAAATTTTATGCTACTTGGTATCCTGTTTTATAGTGTTTTATCGGTGGCCTGCTGACCGTGATCACCTTACCGCCTGCCGCTGATGCTGTCAGGAGTACATCGTAACTTAACGCTATTTTTCCCGCTTCGCACTGTCCATACTGCGATACTAAAATCGGCTGGCCGTATAAACTGCCGATCATCGGTTATTTAGTGAGTTTTGACGCTGTCGTCACTGCCTGACTAAAATCCCATTGCAATATCCTTTAATCGAGGTAATTTTACATTAATAGTCTTAGGTTATTTCTTTACTGTGGCCTGAGTCTACGCTTTGTTTTAAGCCTGTTCCTTTCGCCACAGCACTGTTTATTATCGACATGCGTTACGCATTGTTGCCCGACGCGTTAGTATTTCCGCTTGGCGCTTTCGGCCTTATAGCGGGTACGCAACATGTTTTTATCGATAGTAATGCCGCTATCCTCGGTTGTCTTACAGGATTTGCCACTGCCCATTGTATTGCCTGAGCTACAAAGCCTACGTGGTAAAGAAGGTCTGGCTTTTGGCGATGTGAAGTTATTAAGCGCATTGTGCCTGCCTGGTCCGGTTTGCGTTACTCCTTCATTTTATTATTAGCCTCGTTACTTTTAATCGCTTATGCTCTCATACGCCAGACCCTGTCGATGGGCAAAACCAAAAATCTTTATGCGGCTTAAAGTCGCCTTCGGTCCTTTTTTAATATCGGGCGCAGCAACCCTGCTGCTAGCAACGCCTCACTTGCCTTTACCATTTTAGGAGACTGACATGAATTCAAAATTGCTGCTGTTACTTGTTTTTCTATTACCAATCTGTAGTTATGCTAATGATTCAGTAGCTTCACCAATGTTCATACAGGTGAACTTGAGACAGAGTGCGTTCCGAACAGTAGCACACTTAAAACCATTTCGGTCAGTCAAGGCGCAAAAACATATGTAGCGACAATTATGTCATGGTCGGTGTTATGAAGAATAAAGTGGCTTACAAACTATTTATTGTGAAAGCTCACGTGCAGCTATCAGAGTGGCAACAACGCTAATTTTATGATATCGCTGAATAGTTCCCTAATAAAGCGTCCTCAACATGATTAAATTTGTCTATGCTCCGATAAACCAGGAAGGTGATGTCGGAGCACCCTTTTAAAAAACGATCTTTGTTAATTGCAAAATTAATTGGTCTAAAACCGCAGTTTTGCGATTGACTTTTGGCTTGTTCAGTAGAATAGCAAGCTCTTACAAATTCATAATTTGGAGGGTGGCCGAGAGGCCGAAGGCGCTCCCCTGCTAAGGGAGTATACGGTCAAAAGCTGTATCGAGGGTTCGAATCCCTCCTCTCCGCCATATAAATATCTGAAAAATAAGTAAATTTTTTGAAAAATCCAGCTTTTCTACTTTTATTCAGCGCCGCTAACAGCCTTTCTAAACCTTTTGATTTGTTATTTATTACAGCAAGAATGTTTCTCATTTTCCCGCTTTTAACTCTTGATCGTTTATCGCTGTCACATCATCGGAGACAAGATATAGCATACCATATTTGGGGTCAACACTCCCGAACAATTCTATACCGAAACCGCGGGCTAAATGGAGACATATCTTTACCGATGAAAACCGTATGCTTAAAAATTTCTTTATGAAACCCTTTTAAAGCGCCTCTGATCGTCGCTTGCCTCGCACCGTACCTCAGCGCCACGATTGTACTTCCCATAAGACCTGAACTGAACCGCATTCCTGCTGCACCCATCCAGGCTCTAAAGGAATTAATCCTGCAATATCTATCACGCAGGCAGGCACGGCTGTATCAAAAGACCTTTAATACTTTCTGTGGTGCAAATATAAAAGGGAACTAAAGCAAGCACAAAATCAATGACTTTTTCCCGTTGTGGTTTTATCGTAGCCTTCCTCTTGCAGTAGTTTGATAAGGGAATTTTTGCGATGATCAGCTAAATTTTCAATGATTTTTGTGATGTTTCCTCAGGCTTTTTCAGTGTTAAATGCGAGGTAACTTTGATTTTATAATCAGGATCATTCATAGGCACACGACTGTCCTCTAAAAGCCAGAGCAATGCTTGCCTGTCACGTACCCATCTCAATCTGTGCTTACGAGATTGAGTAGAGATATCTAATGCATATATCCGCTCAACGCCACTTACTGTGCATGCCAGCAGATCAATGTGATCAGGCACGGTATATCAAAGCGCCGGATTGCTCAATGCCTAAACGTGAATGACGCGACATCGGTATTTTATTGATGCTGGCCATGGCGTTGAATTGTATTCTGACCCGATCGATTTTGCCTGCTCGATAAATTGCTGCTCCGTTTCAGGCAACGAAGCAAATACGGCTGGTAACAACAGTTTCTCAGCTTTGCAAACCTGCTCAGCCAGGCGGCGGTTCTGGGTATCGAAAACCGTGTCAATATTGGGTAAGTAACCGTACCATTGGTGACTTTATATTCAATCTTCACAGCTTTACTGCCATCAAAAATATCAACACGCTCCCATTTTTAGATTCAAATTTGGCTTCACTATGTTGATTTAAATAACTGGTTACATACTCATCAGATACATTATTGCACTAAGTAATCTTTTGCCAAAGCCGAACGTGTCTTCCAGCCATTAACTAAATCAGGAAGTTCGATTAACGGATTATGCTTTTTTCCCAAAATGCAATGTATTCGAAATAGCGCACATAGACTTCTTTTACTGTTTCGGTATCCATAGCGACTAAATCATTGACATAAATACTTTGCATAGAATAATAAGGCGGGCAATTTAAAATATCCCAAATATTCTGCTTCTATGGCTCCTTGACTTAACATCGAATATAATGCAATACCTATATCTTCGATATCAGTCAGCGTTAGTCCTTCTAAATCAGCTTCATTATCGACCAACAACTTCGCGCCAACATGGATAAAACCCCAACGCGGGTCTGTGATATTGATATCTTTAAGCTCAGCGTGATCTTTTACCGATAACGAAAAGTCACAGTCGGCAGCAATCTTTCAAAACCTCATTTTGATAGAATATACGAGCCTTAACCAGACAGTGCGCCATCATTCATTGATTTACTTAATAAATCATCCAGGCGTGTTTTTAGCTGTTGGTTAGTACAATTAGGCTGTTTGGATAATCGGATATCCTCTGCTTGTTTAATGCACCAAAAAGACATGGACATCCCTAGAATCTCACCATTTATGTATTCGCCAATAATGGCTATGTCTTGCTGCTGTGAAATGAACCTATGCGTGCGAGTATTAAAAGGATCTGCTAAAAGATTTGCTAACGTTTTTATTCGTTCCGCTCGGTCTTCGCCTGAGAGATAGAACACAATAAAGTTCATTTGAAAATAGGGCTTAGGTGGAATTTTATCACAGAAAATTTCGTTTTTTTCCAGTAGATTAGCGACAAGTCTATTTTGCTCCCCGAGAATGACATATCTCGCATCCTCATTTGTTAAAAATGGTATCTCCAAGCAAATGCTTACCTTGAGAAATAGCCGTAATTGCAGTGCTTGGCATTAGCCTGATTTTCTGGGCGGTGGGCGTTGATAGATACTGTTGTGTGAATTTATTAATGAGTACATTTTCAGGCAAACCATCAACGTTATTCATTAGATCAATCAAAGCATCGAATATAGCCTGAGCATTGTATAAATTGTCGCTTAATGATAAAAATACGTATCTGTTGAATACATTTGAAGAGAAAATAAATTCTTCTGCCCAATAGACGCGTGTCTCACTTCTGCTGAATGTTCTGCAAGTTTATAGACATTATCGAGCATCAAAGTTGCGCGATGATCTAAGCGTCTGTCATTTATTATGCCTAGTATTTCATCCGGAATACGCTGTAATAGTGTCAGGCTGCTTTTTTGCCCTGCAATCCAGAAAGCTTTATAACTTTTGATTATCAATTTCTTCATATACTATAGTATCACCGTGAGGGTATAAGATTTGTTGACCTAATATACCCACTGCCGAGGATGAGGACTGACGTGAAGCTTGTGTAACAAACGGCGCTGGACTTACCGCCATCAAGGTGCTACCTCCGTTGCTTATCAGCATGCTTGGTCCAAGGCCAGAATCCGCCTCTCTCCTGGTTCGTGTGATCGATGGTTGCGCACTGCTGATTTCAGCCATACTTAGCATCGACAACAAATGCACCATGGCGTGGCTGACGCTTTGACGATGAACGTTGCCTGAGTTAAGACCCGGCTGCCTGGCAAGTCTTTGTACGCGACTATCTTGCGTGCGCTGGTTAACTTGCCTGTTATCCTGCCATTCGTATGACGGCCCATACTCATTCGATGCTGTTGGTAAAATGGCGGCCGCTTCGGCATCTGTCAAACCCTTTTCAAAATAAAGTCAATTTTGCAACAGAAAATGTAGGCTAATCTAATGGCTTTGTGTCTGAGTTGATTCACCGCTTAGCGCCATGCAAATAATCTGCAAACACTCAACAATCAACTAGATCAATTTCGACCGCATTTATTAAATGAAATCAAGGCGACTATTTTGCACAGATTTAATCCTTTCGATATAATCTGAAAATCTTAAAATCACAAAATTACCGGCATATTTCTGCTGTGTATCAAATTGCAAAAAATTGTGACAGGCTAGTGCTCCAAATCATTAATTGTGACTAATTTCGCTTCTCTCACTCTGTCATTCCGGCCTCCGAGCCGGATCTATTAGGCAGCTCGAAATTCAATTACCTAACGCATTGCTTTATGGACCCCGGATCAAGCCCGGGTGACAGTGCTCAGAGCGCGCGCAACCCGTCGCAATTAATGACTTAAAGTATTAGGCTAAGTACGATATCGGCGTAAGTTTTAAAAACGACATGTTTTCCTGTTCCAAAAATAAAATCTTTCATTTTTTTAACGCCCGCTTTTAGTGTAAGTACTTGATTCTAAAATATTTTAGTATTAAGATAGATATTACAGTATTATTAGTGACTAAACTCTATGAAAGTCTTGAATATTCTGTTGTTATGTTCGTGTGTTTTTTACACTGACAAGTTGCTCAAATGAGTATCAAAATCCTGTTGGTCGCCTGGAATAAATATTACCACAGGTGATATTTTTTTAAGTAATTCAGTTCTGTATTGCCAATGTCAAAGTTTTTTAATACTAGTGCTGTTGCTGAAACTTTTACGTTAAGCATTGCTAATGCCAGTGGCATTAGCATTAACGATCCTAATAACTGTATCACTATGCCACTCTCTTCAGGTTCAGCATGTACTTTTACAGTCAGTGCGACTGCATGCAACTACTGTGAATAACAGTCCTGCAACGCTAAAAGTTGTTGCAAATAGCAATCTGCAAATAGCCAGCGACAGCGTTCTCATTAATCTTGCGAATCCTCAGGTTACAATTAATGGCGGTAATGTAATTAATTTAACATCTGGCAACAGTTATACTCAAACAGTCGCTGTCGCTTTGATAAGTGGATTTAATTTACAAAATACAACTATTGATACAAGTGCTCTGCCTCTGGCGCTACACTGACAGCTAACACCTGTACGTGGGTACGACACTTTCACAATCAAATTCTTGTACTGTTACCGTTCAGCAGCTCTACACCTGTAGCTACAGGCACACTGAATGTAAGCGGGAGTAACGCAACAACCGCTGAAACCCAAACTGTTGCAATTGATTCTTGCCACCCCTTGTTCCGCAGTCCCCTCGCACCCATTTAAGTGCGATGTCTGGCACTTTAGTAACCCTACTGGCAGCGCTGTCACTATTAATAGTATCAAATTCACCGGTAGCAATACTAATCCACTTGCTTCAAATCAGATGAGTATTATGACTATTAATCCCGATACACATAATGCAACTAATCTTGTGCAGCCAATCAAGTTCTTACTGCTGGCAATAGTTGTAAAATATGGATTAAAGTCAGTAATGGTCCTGATATTACTGCTTATCAAACCCCAGCTATTGCTCAAACCGGCATTCTAACGCTGAATACCAGCATAGGTAGCTTTACTTTAAATCTATCTGTTACTACCGATCTTTATGCTGAAGGCATGCTGGCGACTAAAATACAATGGTAGCACCTGGGCTTCCATTCAAATTGGCGGTGCTGGTGACAACTATTATTCTGCTGACAAAACCTCTTTAGATGTGCTGCTGGGTGCTATCGATAACGGAACGGTGGGTTATTATAACGGTACCAGTACGGTGGGTTCATTGGGCTCTTCCGTAACAGGTGATACCATGGTCGTCGGTTCTTTAGCGGTGGCTCAAATAGCGGAAGCAACGAATATATCTTTACCAATCAACCAATGGTCTCAGTCAAACTTTAGATATCACCAATGGTTATGGAAACACCACCTGGACAAACATGGCAGGTAGTGTCGGAAATAATGGCGCAAATATATTAAATGGCATTTTATATACGGGAGGACTGACGCTCTCTACCTCTACAAATGCTACCAGTTCTACAGTTTTTCACCAACACCTGCAGATATTGGAAATATTTATGTCACAGCAATGCTCAATGGAAATCTTTACATTGTCGGGGATGGTGATCAATATGCTGAATATTACAATAGTTCAGCCTGGACGAACAATTTTGTTACTACTGCTGATTCAGACATTTTGTATGCAGTCAATTGGAACGGCACACTTTATGCCTCAGGCGTACAAGGTATCTATCAATTAACGCCATTTCTGACTGATTTAACGCTTATAAGCTCTGTCGGGCAAGCCAACGCTTATGGCTTTATTGCAACATCGAATGCGTTATATATAATGCAGGACTCAACTTTAATCACTCCCATATGAAGTCAAGTACAACGCTGTATTATCGCTAATGCTACACTTAGCTGTACCTCACTTGGGCAACCAGCGATTGGTAGTATTAATCATCTGGACGATGATATTGTCATTGCACCTACTTTAACCTTATTAAGACCTTAATCTAACATATCTTAATGACCGTTAAGTGCATGGTATAGCTTAAGTGAGCTGATTCTCTAGCAGTTCTCCGATTTTCATATAATTAGCATCGCGTAAATTTGCTAAGGATACGCGCACTGGAGGATTATCATCCGCAAAACCTTCACCAGGCATGAGTACGACGCCCGTATCCCCGGCAAGCTTTAATAAAAAATCCTCGATCGAGAAATGCTCTTGTAGTTGCTGAGCGAAAGTTTCATTGAATTTTAATCTTGCCAGCTCTTTAATATCGAGCACTGTGTAGTAACCTACATTGTTTTGTATGGTGCTGAAACAATCACCTAATCCCAAAGCTTTATAAAGCATGCTGTAACGATGTCTGATAAGTCTTTTCGCTTCAAGTTTGGTAAGTTTTGCCATTGTCGAGTAATTCATTGAGGCTAAAATGCCATCATCAACTGCTGCGGCAATGATAACCCTGAAGTATGATTCAATGCGACTGAGCGGCTGTCGGCAACTAAGCGGTCAATGAATTTGATCTTGGTTATGTCTCGAGTTAAACCATGATAGTGTCTTTCAAGCATATCTTGAACCGACTTATCTAACTTTGCTATTTTCGTCGAAGATATTTTCATCATGTATTGCGATCGTTCCCAGTCCCAGCCGGTCGCGCCAAAGTATTTACTGAATGATAGACTAAAACTGTATTATAAGGGATTGCTGCAAATAGGGATTTAAAATCATCTGCAAGGTCGCATAAACATCATCAGTGATCATTAAGTCTTGACTTGTGTTCATCGACTGAGGCATTTTTAAGCATATCGATTGAGTCTTGATTTAACATGACAGAAGATGGGTTAGATGGATTAACCAGGCACAGAAGTTTATCTTTGATCAGCAAGTTTATCAACTTGCTCTTTCGTTAATTGCCAACCTTTAGCAGAAGTTTCAATATGAATAACCTCATTGTCATATACAGGTAAACGCGGAATTTCAAGATAAGGCGTGAATATCGGTGTAAGAATCATCGCAATTTTATCTGTTTTTATGAGTCCGTTAATTTTCATAGTTTGAAACAAATAGGTCATGGCCCGCTGTTCCGCCTTCAGTAGCGAAGATATTAAATCTTTCGCTTCCTTCGATGCAACCCATTTCCTGTTTTAGATATTCTCGCGTTATCTTCTCGACCGTATTCAACATTCTTTGGTACCGGATAATTAGACCCTAAATAAGCCATAACCCATTCATAGATAACATCGTCTTTTCAAGATTCAAATAAGCTTCGCAATAAGACAAGGCGGCTGTAATAAACTTAATCCCCGGCTTATCAGTGCCTTTATTAATCTACATAACTATCCCAACGATTGACAATCCCCTTTTTGAGAGGCGCACCGCCGAATAAATTGCTCATAAAGGTGTAAGAACGCTCTGATTCGCACAAGGCAAACTCACAAAAAGCTAACAAAGCTCTCCTCGGTAAAGTAGACCAAAATCAGGATTGCCGCGACTGGCATTTTCAGTAGGATGGTTCATTTCAAATTCAGCTGCTTTGGCTAATAAAATATCTTTAAATTCAAATGGTGATAAGTTTGATGCACTTTTCATAATGGTATCCTATTTACTTATTAATTAATTTAAGTCTTTAACATTGAGCACTGCGCAAGTACTCACTTAACGTTTACGAAACTACAAAGGGAACGATAGAAACAATCAAAACGCCTAAAATTGTTTGCGTAATCTGCGCAAACGCATAAGTGGGCGTAAAATATTGAATCGGCGTGGTATTACCGGCGGCATCTCTAACGGCGGCAAAACCAGGGATTCGAGCTTCTCGAACCATTAAGAGCACTGACAACAATAGGGTTGCGAATTCTTAAAACATATTTCATCCAGAAATAGGCGGCGTCATCGGTAATGTGCTGATAAACAATCCAAGGACGAAAATAGTCGCACCATGATGGATAATACCTTGTAATGCTTCTTTACCGGCGTTAAGGCCGACAATCGCCACGTATATTGCCAAACCGAAATCTTTCAGCCAACCGATCGTACCGGCAGGCACCCCCATACCGAGGTGGTTTCTGAGTATGGAACCATCCCATACATAATACCGCTGAATAGGCAACCGATACCAGATCCCAGTGTAATGGTCGTGCCAAATAGTTTAAAGTTATCAATCCAATTAAGTAACCCAGTGCCAAAAATAAACTGAAAAGCGTGTAATCAGTTACTGGATGTGAAGAGAGTTTGATACCTAAACATTTACTTGCCGCATCCAGGTCGTCGATTTTGCCCATCAGCACCAACTCATCGCCTTTTGATCACGGACTCTCTATCAACTGGTAAGGGTTCGCTATGGCGCCGAATTTCCTGAATAAAACACTGCACAGTTCATTTGGATCAATATCAGCAATTTTAACATTATGGTATTTACTGTTCGTGACGATGATAGATCTTTTTCCTGTATAAACTCCATATTTGTAGGTTTGCTGACTTCTTCACCGATTTCCTGTTCAAGTTGTTTGAGAAAATTCGTATGCGCGGTAACGGCGATTATGTCTTCAGCGAGAACCAAAGTTGATTTTTTCAAGACTCACTTTTTGCCATCACGAATAGCTTCGATAGCAATTCTGGGCGACGACTAGCAAATAGATCAGACGCCTGCTTACCGATTATAGTGGCGTCTTTTTTACCATAAATACACGGGTACTGAAAACATTTAAAGCCTCAAACTGTCCCGGTTCTAAAACAGACATACCGTTACTCTGTTCTCTAGCTAAAGTTAATGCTTCGTCTCTCAAATTCCATTTTTTTAACAGGATAACACCGGTAGTCAGTAAAATCGGTAAAAGAGCCCATAATGTAAGTCATCCGGTAGCCGACAGCTATGTTTATTTGCATAGCATTAACCGAAGCGGTTGAAGGCCTAATTTTGTTAAAGCATCGCCCGCCGCACCGATAATGCTGCTTTGCGTGAGCGCTCCCGCAGCAAGTCCGGCCGCTAAACCTTTATCCAAATGAAATAGATAAGCCGCAGCGATTACCAACAGTAAACCAGCCACTGAAGTGAGTAGCGTGGTTGTCAAAAGCAACAAAGTATTTCGATTCAAAGATTTAAAAAAGTAGATCCGGCTTCGATTCCAATCGCAAATATAAAAAGACCGAAAAAATGCTCCCTACCTCACCAGAGATATTGAAACCGCCTAGCTGGCCGATTATAACACTAACAAAAGAGATCCTGCAATTAAGCCTAAATTAAAAGTTTATACTTAATATTTTGCCAAAATGCGCCTAAACCTATTGATACGCCTAGCGCGATAAAAGATTACTGACAATATTATATAACATTTTAACCACTCTATTTATAATAATTTAATATTGAATTCTAATATTTAGTATCCAACTTAACATTTCCTATAGTAAAATGTCAAATTATCCACTGATTATATATTGATAAATTTTAAATTTATAAGCTATTTGTCATAAAAATATGATGACACAATCGTGTTTATACCAATATGATCTAGAAAATTTGTAAACGAGATGAAATTTGAATTTTGTGAGATACGTGAATTCCACGCTGAATCAGACAGAGTTCGACGAATCTTAGTCTGTTAGAAATATGAAAAGGGAATCAAAAGGCCTCAAATGCTAGTGAATAACTTTGATTGACTTGCAGCATCGGTCAAATCGTCCTGAATGCGAAGATAAATCTCTTCACGGTGGACTGACACCTCGCGGGGGTGCCTCGATGCCCAAACGGATTTGGTTACCTCGGCTGCTAACACAGTGATAGTAACATTGTCCCCAATAATGAGTGATTCCCCTACTTTTGCGCGTTAAGATAAGCATCGGCTCCTCGGTTGATGAACCAAACCGCAATCTATACTTATCTTTAATATAGCACACCTTTAAGACCGCGCTTAAAAAATCGGCGCTTTGCTCAATAATCCTTTTATATCGACGTATTTAGAAAGTATATCTAAAGCCTAAACCGACAATATCGGCAGAACCAGAATAATCAGCGGCAATTTGATTAACCACTGAGCCCATCAGGTGTTAGTGGTTTGACTAATATTAATCGATTGACTTTGCATAAAGATATGCTCATAAACAAAATCAGCCACAAAATGGGCGCTGGCTTGATAACCTACGCCAAACGTCGCCCAATAACGGTTAGAATCGGGAATACGAGCGTCTAAATTAGGATTATTAATCGGCGACTCATCATAGGCTACCCGCCGCGTAGCGTCCACTTGGGGCTCGCCGGTATTGGGCACCTAATGAATACAACATGGTGTTGTGCCAGTTGGTACGATTATCCACCGTCACAGGCCCTTGCTGAGCATTCAATGTCGCATCCAACTGATTAAAGGTACCCATTGCGTCCATTGCGCCGTGGCTAAAGCCGTCCACTTGGCAGTAACTTGTTGCGAAAGACTCAGCATAACGACCGCCGGCAGGGTGATAGCGGTGTTAGCAGAACCTCCATAGACGATAGGGATAATGACTTTAGTGTTTGTATAGCCGGTACCATTCACATTCTGCTGAACCTGAGAGCGATAACTTAAACCGATGTTGGTGCCCTGCCTTGGGGTGAAGAGTACGCCCAGCGTATATCCCATGCCCCAAGAGCTGCCGTTTAAATCTGCTTTATAGCCGTCACCGGTTAGGCTCACTGCCGCATTAGAATAGTCCACCTCTAAATATTGTGCGTGTACGCCGCACCCACCGACCACATCGAATCGATTTTATAAGCCATGGTCGGGGCAATATCGATCGATTTTAAAGAAGAATCTAAGGCATTGTTGCGGCCGATCCAGTTATCGTTATAATCGGTTGTCAATCCCCATGGCGCGGTAATCGCGATACCCGCTTTTAGATTCGCTCCAGCGTCCCACGCCGTATAAAGTCGGGCACGTAAGCGGATGAGGCAATATCATTTTCTGCGGCGTTACCGTTTACCGTGCCGGTTCCAAGGCCGGTAGTGACAGAGCTCTGGTATTACTGCATTGATATTCGGCACAATGGCATTGACGCCAAGTAAGTTTGCGTACCCTTAACAGTCGTTAAAGTAGCCGGGTTAAAGAACATCGCAGTGACATCGTTACTCGCCGCAGCCGCACCTGCTAATGCCGCACCCTGTAAACTGGGGCTCAGTTCATTTAACTGAAATCCCGCAGCAAGGGTTATTTGTGTTGACATAGCCAAGCCAGTAGCGATGGCAAGCTGATACCAGCAAGACTTTACTTTAAATTGCATAATTTACCTCGAGAGCATTATTTTATACACGGGTAGCCCTCTGCCGTATCAGAGGTTAGACTACTTGCTTAACAAAACAGATAACGCAAAATTCGAGTTTGGCAGCTTAGCAAGCTTTTTTAAGAAAATCCAGCATGATGATCCGCGATATATCATCACCCGCTTATCGAAAGCCGGACGGGAGTTGCGTAAAGAACATCTATTTAAAATGAGAGGATGATAATCCTGTGTCCATTCGTATGTTATTGAAGTTTTTATACGACCCTCGTGTTCTCAGTATTTTATTTTAGGCTTCGCCTCCGGCATGCCGCTGGCGTTGACCAGCTCTACATTATCGGCATGGTATTCACAAGCCGGTCTAGATCTGATGACGATCGGTTTTAAGCATGGTCGGCCAGCCTTACGTTTACAAATTTATCTGGTCACCTCTTTTAGATCGTTATCGCATACCGTACTTAACCCGCAAACTCGGTTTACGGCGTAGTTGGATGTTGGTTGCGCAAATTTTATTGATTCCGTGCATTGCTTCGATGGGGCTATTAACGCCCACTGAACATCCTTATCTGCTCACCGGCCTTGCGTTTTAGTGGCGTTTTTTCAGCTCGCAAGATATCGCGATTAACGCTTATCAAACGACGCTATCCACGCCTGAAATTCGCGGCTTGATTTCATCGGCAAGTGTTGCGGGGTATCGGATTGCGATGATCGTCTCAGGGGCGCTGGCACTCCTCATGGCGCAGGAAATCGGTTGGCATGACACCTACTTTATTAGCGGCTTGTTTGATGGGTATTGGCGTTATCGCGACGCTATTGTCTCCCTGCCCGAGCAAGACCGGACGGGACCTCATCGTGAGCCCTTTTGGCAAAGCTTTATTAACCCCGTCAAAGAATTTCTTGCGCGTTACCCAGTCAAGATCAGCCTCGCCATCATTATGACCATAATTCTATATAAGTTAAGTGAAGCGTTTGCGCTAGCCCTGATCTCGCCTTTTCTTAATCAAAACTTTAGGCTTTAGTTTATTTGATGTCGGCACCGTCAATAAATTCGGGGCATGACCGCCAGCATTTTAGGCGGCGTGGTAGGCGGCTTGTGGATGATTCGCCTGGGGCTATTTCGTTCTCTCTTGTGGTTTGGCTTGCTGCAAAGTTTGTCTAATCTTACCTTTTCCTGGCTTGCTGGCGGGACATAGCTATCCTGTCATGATAACCGCCGTTTTATCTGAAAATTTCTTTAGCGGCTTTGGCAATACCGCCTTTGTGGCTTTACTCATGTCACTTTGTAACAAGGAATACAGTGCCACCCAATATGCTTTATTGTCAGCGTTCATGGCAATCGGCCGGGTGTATATCGGACCTTTAGCAGCTTATCTGGTAGGACAGTGGGCTGGTTTGATTATTATGCATTTAGCGTGATTATCGGGGCACCTGGTTTAATTGCACTCTGGTTGATCAGACGATACATTCCGAAGTAATTAATACCATTTGGGCTCGCCTTGTGGACGAGTTTTAAAACGCCGATGTTGCCACAAATACCGTTCAGGATGGAGGCGCACATATTTTTCCACGTGTTGATTATAGCGTAATGTGTCAGCAATCTCGTCACCGGAGGAAAGTGCTCAAACGGCGGTAAAAATGACATTCATACCCCTTTATTATCAACTGTTCTGAAAAAATAAACCGGAATCACTGAAGCCTTGCCGAGTCGCGCTAACCCGGATGCTGCCGGACCGTGGCGGTCGGGATACTAAAAAGGAACAAACACGCTACGGCGTGGGGCTAAATCCTGGTCAGGCGCATACCATAACAGACCGCCATTGCAAGCGTTTTGATCATGGTTTTCAACTCATAACGATCTATATTTTGTCTCACATAACGGCCGCGGCACTCTGTCATAACGCGCTCAAATACCGGATGATCATGGCGGCGATAGACTAAAGAGATAGGGAAACGCTCAGCAAAGCTGCGGCCCATTAATTCCATGCAGGTGAAGTGTGCCCCACAATAATCGCGCCTTCACCCTGCGTCAGTGCAGTTTGAATATACGCTAAGCCATAGTATTTGACAGAATTTTATTAAATGCGGCTTTTGACTTCCACCAGGCAATTAAGGTTTCAAACACACCCATGCCGGCGGATTGAAAGCTCGCTAGAGCCAGTTTTTGCGGGCGACTTCACTTAATTCAGGAAAGCACAGTTTGAGATTGATATTAACGATATGGCGGCGGCGTTTGGCACAATAGTAACCCAGATAACCGAGTAACCGGCCAAGGCTCAACTGCCAACGCCAGGGTAATATCGCTAAACCACGCAACACCAGCACAGCGAAACCCACATCGGCCAATATTTGGGATGAAACAGCTTCACCGCCATTAATGCCCCAAAATCTCCACTTTAGCGCGCTCTTTTATAGCGCGAGCATAATTATCATAGGTAAACGCTGCATACATCGACTGTAGAATTTTATGATAAATTGCAAGGTTCTCGGCACTAGCCGTAGGTGTGTTCACGGCTTCTAAATTAAATAGGGCGATATCGTTATTAGTAAGCACAACGGCTTGATTCACTGGATGCCCTGTAATTGGTAAAGGCGCGGTGAACACCGCTGCGACTAAATTCATATCTAATGTTTTGTCGGTATGGGTTAAATTGGCGACCGTTTTCCAGGTTAAGCTAAATTGTTTAGCGATATCTGCCGGCGCTTTTCCAGCCGCGAGCTGCTGCAATACTGTTTTGGCTTCGTCGCTTGCTAACGCTTTTGCTCGTGTTTGTAAGTCTTGCAGGATGGCGTCGCGGACTTCTGTCAATGGCCTTGGCGCCGAAGGGTATAATTGATGCACACGTATCACGACAGCTTCGTTATCAGACACGTTAATAATCTCACTATTATTACCGTCTTTTAATACATTATCGCTAAACGCGGCTTTCTGATTTGCGGGTTAGCGGCAATACCGGTTTTTGCGCCCTGTCTGCTAAATGGTGCGCTTTGTTGGACGCTGAGGTTTAACTGCTGAGCGACAAAGCTTAAGGGTGGGGTTTTCAAAGCCAGCGTGGACAATTGCGCACCCTGCTGCGCATATAGCTGCTCAGCTTTTCTGCTCTAGAGTTTGATTTATTGTCTTCACTGCTGAAAGGCTGTTTAAACGTAGTCTGATTTTGCTGGTAATAAGCCGCCGCTGTGTCACTCACAGTCTGTTGCCGGGCAAGCGCGTCTTTAGACAGGGTCACATAATCAAGACTCACTCGCTCGGTAAGGCATAATCGCTTTGATGGGACTGATAATGCGAAATCTGGGCATCAGTCACTTTGCCTGCTTTAAAATTGCTTAGGCTGTACGATAAATAGCCTATCGAACGCGTTTGTCCCATTTGCGCCGCTAATGCCAAGGCTTCATTGGGCAATACAAATTCGCTGGCGCTGATCCCCGTCTGCACTTGTTGCACTACCATGTCGGCGGCTATCTCTGCAAATTGTTGAGGATTTAAGCCTAGCATCTGCAAAATCGCCTGAAATTTTGCATCGAAAACTGACCCTTATCCTGGAAGGCAGGCAGTGCAATAATGGCTTGATCGACTTCATTATCGTCGACATAAAATCGGCTTTTGCGCTGCCTGGGTCAAGACTTGCTGTAACACCAGCGCATTTAATACTTTCGCACGCAAATCGGTTGTATCAGTTTCGCTTTGTTGATCTAAAGCACGCTGATACGCATTGGTCAAGGCTTGATTACTGATTGCAACGCCATTCACTTTGGCAACCGTCTGCCCGTTAGTACCGGAACCGCTTAAATAGTAGCTGACGCCCCACAAGCCAAACATCACCGAAATCACAATAACGATCAGCCAGGTTAACCACCCTTGTGAACGATCGCGAATGTCTTGCAACATGATCAATCCTCATATACAGAAAACAGAAAATAGAGAACAGAGGACAGATTATTAAGTCGCTATGCGACAATTTATTCATACACTATCTGTCGTCTGGCCTCTGAAAAAGGCGCACGAGGCGCCTTTTTGCTATAAGCCCAAATTTACTGAACGGTATCTTTAAAGGTTTTGCCAGCGCGGAAACCAGGCACTTTTGCAGCAGAGATATTGATTACTGCGCCGGTACGTGGGTTACGGCCTTTGCGAGCAGCACGTTTTTAACGTAGAAGGTACCAAAGCCGACTAAAGAAACATCATCGTTTTTCTTCAGGGCTTTGCTTACAGCGTGGATGGTAGCGTCTAAACGCGACCAGCAACAGCTTTAGAAACATCAGCTTGTGATGCAATTGCATCGATCAATTGTGCTTTATTCACAAATATATCCTCTCTGTTAGTTTACGGACCTTGTTAATAACGATTTCTGTTCCAACAGCCATCAACTACTGTCAAGGGCCTTCACGCACTGAGTGGTGGCTAGTGTCCGTGGGTTTCTCTCTTTTGCAGAAGATGAACTGAGTGTAGACGGAATTACGCCACTTGTCACGGGTGTTTTATGGTTTCAGCCAGCGCCAGGTCAAAAACCTGGTCGATCCAACGCACCGGAATAACCTGAATCGCCTGTTTTACATTTTCGGGTATCTCTTTGAGATCGCGACGATTTTCCTCGGGAATCAGCACCGTTTTGATGCCGCCGCGATGGGCCGCTAAAAGCTTTTCTTTGAGGCCGCCGATTGGCAATACTTCACCCCGTAACGTAATCTCCCCGGTCATGGCAACGGAAGATTTTACGGAATATGCGTGAGCGCCGAGACGAGTGCCGTGCACGTGCGATACCCGCACTGGGGCCGTCTTTAGGCGTTGCGCCTTCGGGCACATGCACATGGATATCGACCTTTTCATAGAAATCTTCGGGGATACCCAATGATCCGCAACGACTGCGTACGACGGTAATTGCCGCGGATCGATTCTTTCATGACTTCGCCCAGATGTCCGGTATAGATAGTTTTACCTTTACCCGGGACGACAGCCGCTTCGATGCGTAAGAGCTCACCCCAACTTCGGTCCAGGCAAGGCCCGTGACTTGGCCGATCTGATTTTTCTTCCGCCGAGCCATAGCGAAAACGTTTCACACCACAATAGTCTTCCAGATTGTCGGCATTCACCACAAGCGTGCTTTTAGGTTTGAGCAAAATGGCCTTGACCACTTTACGGCATATCTTAGCAATTTCACGCTCCAGGTTACGTACACCGGCTTCACGCGTGTAGTACCGGACAATGTCAGTAATCGCCGAATCTTGAATTTCAATTTCTTCGGGCTTTAAACGAAGCTTGAATGTGTTTAGGTACCAGGTATTTTGTGCAATATGCCGTTTTCATCTTCGGTATAGCCGCGAGGCGGATGACTTCCATCCGATCTAATAACGGTGCCGGATTTCCATCGAGTTGGCCGTCGCCACAAACATAATGTCGGATAAGTCATAATCGACATCCAGATAATGATCATTGAAAGTGCTGTTCTGTTCGGGGTCCAGCACTTCTAATAAAAACCGAGCTCGGATCACCACGAAAATCCGTTGTCATTTTATCGATTTCATCAAGCAAGAAGAGCGGATTTTTAACCCTGCCTGGGCGACCTTTGAATGACCCGGCCCGGCATCGAGCCGATATAGGTACGGCGATGACCACGAACTTCCGCCTCATCCCGGACACCGCCTAAAGCCATGCGCACAAACTGCCGGCCGGTCGCCTTGGCGATCGAAGCGCCTAACGAAGTTTACCGACGCCGGGCGGCCCGACCAAACATAAGATCGGTCCTTTTAATTTTTCACCCGCTGCTGTACAGCGAGATATTCCAAAATCCGCTCTTTGACTTTTTCGAGTCCGTAATGATCGTGCTCCAACGTATCCTCGGCAAATTTTAAATCTTGCTTGATCTTGCTGCGTTTTTTTCCAGGGCACGCGCACCATCCAGTCTACATAATTGCGAGACACAGTAGCCTCAGCGGCCATGGGCGACATGCTTTTAAGCTTTTTCAGCTCAGCCATGGTTTTCATGGAAAGCTTCTTTCGGCATGCCGGCCGCTTCAATTTTTCTCTAACTCTTCTAAATCGTTATAACCGCCCGACTCCAAATCACCCAGTTCTTTTTTTGGATCGCTTTCATCTGTTCGTTTAGATAATATTCGCGCTGATTTTTTCCATTTGCCGTTTAACGCGGCCCCAGATGCGCTTTTCGACTTGAAGAATGTCGATTTCGCTTTCCATAAAATGCATTAAATCTTCAATACGCTCTTTAAATCTCGAGGCCAGAATTTTTGCCGTTCTTCGATTTTCAGCGTCATATGTGCGGCTATTGTATCCACTAGTCGCGCAGCGCTCATCTATGCCTGCGAGAGAAGATACAATTTCAGGCGGAATTTTTTATTTAGTTTAACGTAATGGTCAAATTGACTGACCAGGGAACGCAATAAAGGTTCCAAGGTATGTTCCTGAGAGGGTAAGTCTTCTAAAGGCGCCAGATCTGCTGTGATATAGCGATTCGCTTGCTCACTGAAATGTGTCACAGTAGCACGATAACCGCCTTCCACCAATACTTTTAAAGGTACCGTCCGGTAGACGCAGTAGCTGCAGAATAGAGCAACGGTGCCAACCAGGTAAAGTCTTCGGGTTTGGATTTTCGTCTGAGGCATTATGCTGCGCTACAACGAAAATCTGCTGCCCCTGTGCCATAGCGGCCTCTAAGGCGTTAATCGATTTCTCCCGCCCCCGAATAAAGGATGACCATGTGCGGATAAACGACGACATCACGCAATGGCAAAACGGGCAAAATCAGTTCTTTACTAATCGCAACGTCTTTTTGTCCCTTTTCAGCCACGAATTTACTCCTTAATACACTTGTCTTTCGTTTATGTTGCGCTAGCACAGCACAGTATTAATTCCTGCTCACGTCCTTTCGGGAATTATGCTAAATGCTTTTGTTCGGCGTTTTTGTAAATCAGTAACGGCGTTTTTTCGCCTCGCACGACTTGTTCATCCACGACCACGCCTCACTTCCTTTAAACCGGTAGCACAAACATCGTTTCTAATAATACATCCTCTAAAATAGCACGCAAGCCGCGTGCGCCGGTTTTGAGCCATGGCTTTTTAGCTGCGGCATGCACCGCGTCTTCACGAAAAACCAGCTCAGCGTGCTCCATTTCAAATAAACGCGCGTACTGTTTCAATAGCGCATTTTTCGGCTCCGTTAAAATTTTAACTAGCGCGGCTTCATCCAGTTCTTCGAGGGTGGCCAATACCGGCGGCGACCTACAAACTCGGGAATTAAACCAAATTTAATTAAGTCTCCCGGCTCAATTTGACGGAGCAATTCATGGTCGATTGTTCCTTACTGCACGCGAATATCTGCATCGAAACCGATACTGACTTTATCAGTCCGTTGCCGGATGATGCGCTCTAATCCGTCAAAGGCGCCCCGCCAGATAAATAAGATTTTGAGGGTATCAACTGCTCAAACTCTTGCTGCGGATGCCGCCGCCTTTAGGCGGCACCGAACGATGGTGCCTTCGATAAGCTTCAGTAAAGCCTGTTGTACACCTTCACCGGATACATCACGAGTAATCGATGGATTTTCTGATTTACGAGAAATCTTATCGATTTCATCAATGTAAATAATGCCGGTTTTGGCTTTTTTCAACGTTATGATCGGCATTCTGTAGCGGTTTTGGATGACGTTTTTCCACATCTTCGCCTACCAGCTACCGTTAGCGTCGTGGCATCCGCCATCGCGAAAGGCACATGAGGTATTTAGCCAGGGTTTGCGCCAGTAAGGTCTTACCTGAGCCGGTCGGGCCGATCAATAAAATGTTGCTCTTACTCAGCTCAGCTTCATCAGCACTGTTAGCCCGCATCCGCTTTATGATTATACACAGCCACGGATAAAATCTTTTTAGATAAATCCTGGCCGATCACGTAATCATCCAAGCGCATTTTAATTTCCTGGGGCGTCGGTAGGCGCATAGGCTCCTCCGCCTTTACTTGGGCGACATTGGCACTAACTTCTTCTTTAACAATGTCTGTACAAAGGTGCACACATTCATCACAGATATAAACTGAAGGTCCCGCAATCAGCTTTTCACTTCAGTGCTGGCTTTACCACAGAATGAACAATACAAAACTTTGCCATTGCTGTCAGTGCTTTTGGTTGGCTTTTTAGTCATTAAAAATCCCTCGTTACATCTTAATAGGCACTTTACGCATTTTCAAGGGTCGAGATGATTAGCCTGTGCTTTTATTGATTCTCCCCACTGACTGAGGCGTTGAATTCAGCGCTACGGCAAGCCAACAGGGTGCAAGATTATTATAAACGAAAAAGCCAGGCTTACTCATCCTGGCTATGCAAAGATTAATAAAGCGACGTCTACCCTATTTCTTCTTTTCGATCAGATTAGCTCTTTGTTCAAATACGGCGTCGACCATCCCGTATTGTAAAGCGGCTTCAGCATCCATAAAGTTGTCGCGATCGGTATCTTTGGCGACTCGCTCATAAGGCTGACCGGTATGTTTGGCT
Organism: Matsumurasca onukii; assembly: GCA_018831715.1. Taxonomy (NCBI): domain Eukaryota; kingdom Metazoa; phylum Arthropoda; class Insecta; order Hemiptera; family Cicadellidae; genus Matsumurasca; species Matsumurasca onukii. The sequence continues at coordinate 6,970 of JAHHFQ010000019.1, read as the reverse complement.
AATACTTTGTTCAACGTTTCTTTAATCTTCATCGTATGACGCGCATGAATTTCAATATCTGAGGCCTGCCCCTGGAAGCCCTAAAGGCTGATGAATCATGACGGAGATGCGGCAGACAATAGCGCTTACCTTTCGCACCTGCCGCCAACAACACCGCCCCCATACTCGCGGCTTGCCCGATACACAACGTACCGACATCCGGTTTAATAAATTGCATGGTGTGTAAATCGACATGCCTGCCGTTCCGCCGCCAGGTGAGTTGATATATAAGCTAATGTCTTTATCTGGATTTTCGGATTCCAGAAATAGTAATTGCGCGACGACGATATTAGCCATATGGTCATCAATAGGCCCAACTAAATACGCTCTTTTAGTAAGCGTGAATAAATATCATAGGCCCGCTCACCACGCGCGCGCTTTGCTCGACAACCATTGGCACCAAGTTGTTATAAATCATTTTAAATACTCCCTATCCTGTAGTGGTTCACGAGTTCGTGCTCTGCGCGTTTCTGGACAAAAATCATCTAAAGCAACGGCGCTTCAAACATATCAAGTCGCTTGGTTGTTATTCTGAATTATATCAGAGAATGCCATCGACTTTTCAGTGACCTTTGCCGATTCTAAAATTTTCTCAACAATTTGCTCTTCAAGCACTATTTGCTCGATTTCCAGCATATTGACGTTTATCCTGATAGTATTGTTTTACCACTTCTTCAGGGTTCTGGTAAACCGACGCCATTTTCTGCCAGTGCTTTAGCACGATCAGCATCAACTTTAATACCATTGCTCATCATCACTTTATTTAACAGCAAACCTAAGACGATACGGCGCTTGGCTTGTTCAACAAACAAATCATCCGGCAAATCAGGTAACTTCTGACCTTTTAGGCTGGAAACCGAATTGCGCCATAGCCTGCTGTTTTAAGCGGCCGACCTCATCCTGAATCATTGCGGCAGGGACTTCAACCTGATTATGGACTAACAGTCCGTCCATGATTTGGTTCTTGACCCGGTTTTGAGATTAAACTCTAATTCACGCTCCATATTACTGCGCACTTCTTTCTGCAAAGTAGCCAGATCAGCCACCCGAACTTTACGGCAAATTCATCATTTAGCGCCGGCAATACCGGTTCAGACACTTCATTGACCTTTACTTTAAAGTGACTGACTTACCATAATTCTATAGCATGGTAGTCATCAGGAAACTGTATTGCAACTCTCGGGACTCGCCAGCTTTGGCGCCGATGAGGCCTGACTCAAAGCCTTCAATCATTTTTGAGCCTAATACTAAAGGCACATTGTTTGCTGTGCCGCCTTGAAAGGCTTCGCCATTCATTAAGCCTTCAAAATCAATATTAACACGGTCGCCCTCTTTGCGAGGCCGGCTTGCCGACTGCCAATCCGCCTGTTGCTTACGTAGCGTTTCCAACATATTGGCCAAGTCATTATCGGTTACTTCAGCGACAGGCTTTTCACACTGATCTGATCCAGCCCTTTAACTTCCGGTAATTTCAGGCATGACATCAAACGTTGCCACGAACTCCAGATCTTTGCCCTGCTCTGATTGAGTTAATTCAATCTGCGGCATACCGACCGGATTTAACTTTTCCTGCTGCAACGCCGCATAGAAATTATGCTGTAAAATCACCGACCGCTTCTTGGTGAAGCGCTGCACCAAAGCGCTTTTCAATGACTTTGACCGGAACTTTACCAGGACGAAAACCATCAATGCGAGCACTTTGCGTTGCCTTTTGCATACGCTTTTGAAATTCTGTTTCAATGTTGGCGGCTGGTACGCTGATCGTTAGGCGACGTTGTAACGCATTGACCTGTTCAACTGATACTTTCATGGGTTTTCCTTTAGTTCTTTTACTCGATTTATGTCACGCAATTTAAGACTTAAGCCGCAAAATTTTACAGGTAGTCTCGCGTTTTGTCCATTAAATTTCGCCTGAATTTGATAAAATTTTGAATTTCTATGCCAATCACATAATTCGATGCTGTTTTTGGTATACTGATAGGTTAGTAAGTAGGTGAGGATCAGTCATGCGCTTTCTGTTTCTAAAAGAGTTTTATGGATCACGACCGCTTTGGTTATGATACTGGTATTATATAATCGGCATAAAAAGCCGCTTCCGCCTGAAACGGTCAAGGTCAAACCAGGCGATATCATCGAACAGGTCATTGCCAGCGGCCAAATCATTCCCGCGCATGCCAGTCAGGTCAAATCACAAATTCCCGGTGTGGTCGGTAAATTACTGGTGGACGAAGGCGATTATGTGCATCAAGGTCAAGTGCTTCTGGTAGTGAATCCTAATCCGGCGCCGACGGATTATGCCAGCGCCTATGGCCAAGTTGAGCAGTATCGTGCGCTGACAATCCAAACCAAAGCGACCTATCAACGCAATGCTGATCTATTAGCGCAACATGCGATCTCACCGAATGAAGTCGACGTAGCACGCAAAGATTACCAAACTGCCCTGGCGCAATTACACCAGGCTCAAGCCAACTTAGATTTGCTCAGTAAAGGCACCGCTAATATCGACGGTCAAACCATCGACAACCAGATTACCAGTCCGATTGATGGCTATGTACTTAGCAAAACCGTCAATATGGGCGATACAATCACGCCGATCGGCCTATCAACCGGGCAACACTTTGTTTGTGATTGCTAATATGGACGATCTGATTTTTCAGGGTCAGGTCAGCCAAATCGACATCGGCAAATTAAAACCGGAATGCGCGCCAACATACAGATTGCTGCCCTGCCAGATCTTAAATTATCAGGTAAGATCCTAAGAATTTCTTTGCAAACTGTGCAACAAGACAATAATGCCAATCAGCAGAGCGGCGGCACCAATAGTTTATTCCAACAGCAATCAACCATTCAAAACGGATTTACCATTACGATTAATGGTTTTAATCTCCACCTAAAAATACCATTTACGCGCAGGCTATCAGGCCACTGCTGCAATTATCACTAAACAAGTCCAAAATGTTCTTATTGTCCCACAAAGCGTGATACAGAATGAAGATGATCGCAGCTATGTTTGGTTGCTACCCATCAGCCAACCCGCTGAGAAGCGCTATGTTAAATTAGGTGTCAGTGATGTTAACAATGTCGAGGTCTTGAGCGGCTTACAGGCTGGCGATAGCCTATTATCAGTGCCGCCTGCAAGCGCAAGTTAAATCTATGTTTAGAGCGTTATGTCATGAAGCCCTGGCCAATCTAAGACGCCAAAAACTGCGGAGTTTTTGGCTATGACGGGCATTCTTTGGGGCAGTTATGCCGTGATGATGTTGTTTGCGTTAGGACAGGGTTATTATACGGCCAGCAAACAGCGTCTCACCGCGATCACTCGCCCTACAGTCGCCGTTTATTTACAACCGACCCGTATCGCTGCGGCAGGTCAAACGGTAGGGACCGTAGTGGCTTTATCTTTTTAGAGATCATGCAACTTGCAAAATATTCCTGCTATTGCCAGCATTACCCCGTTTGGCAGCGCAACGGTGACTTTGTCGAATAACTTACAAAGCAGGACAAATTATCGTAAAGGGGTCAGTCCGGATTACTTCACTATGTATGACTTTTATGTTAGCGGCCGCATGATAAATACCTTCGATATTCAGAATCACCGCCCGGTGATTTTTAAGTTATGACGATAAACAAGCCCTTTTGGCGATATCGATTCTGTCGGTAAATTACTGAGTATCGACGGCATTACTTTACCGTTATCGGCTATACCCAAAACCAATACCTGGTTGGTACAAAAAAACCAGTGTCTACTCTACACTAATTTTTTTCTTCGCGCCACTCTTATGCGCCACTCTTATAAAGCCCGGTTTACCTCTGCTCAACTTGCCGCAGCTACTCAATTACTTGTCCTGTTACCGCATTTCACCGCAGGACACAAGTGATTCAGACATAGGATTTTACCCAATTTGCCAGCACCTTAAACAGCCTGATTTTAGCTGCCCGGTTGTTTATTGATTTTGCGGTGTCATGACGTTGATTGTCGGCGGAATCGGCATGGTCAACATGCTTTATTTGCTTGTTAAAGAGCGCACTAAAGAGATTGGTCTTTGTATGGCTCTAGGGGCAGAACCACGATGGGTTATGGCAGGATTATTGATAGAGTCGACATTACTGATAATGAGCGGCGCATTGATCGCAAGCCTGTTGAGCCTGATCAGTTTACAAATACTACAGCATATTCATTTACCACCGCAATGGCTTGGGCACCCGCCTTAAGTCACTTGGATATGATCAGTATTGTCATCATTTTGTTTTTACAGCGCTGTTCGCTGGCATCTCGCCGGCATACCATGCGGCGAGAATGCAGCCGGTTGATGCGTTATTGGCCTGAGGTTGAGATGGAATTACGCTACTTATTAAAGAATTATTTGCCGAAAAATTCGGGTGTGGCTTACCGTGTTTGCGATAGCCTGGAGCACATTGGCGATTGCGTTGATGCTATCGGTTGGGGAAGGTTTATTAGCCAGTCTGACGACTCTTTTACAAAGAAATGGGTAGCAACAAGCTCATCATGACGCCGGGTGTCTCAAGCACCAATTACCATGGCAGTTTATCGGGCTCAAAACTTATCTTAGATCAGGCCGACTTGCATAGCATGGCAAATTTACCGGGCATTACAGCAATCACGCCTGAATACTCGGCCTTCAGCACGATTATATTTCACAGTCAACAGTATGCCGGTTCAATCAATGGTGTCACCGGCAGCTATCAACAATTACATGGTGAGCTGCAAAGCGGCGGACGTTTTATCAATGCCGGCGATTTAAGTCCGGCGCCAAGTGATTGTATTGGGTTACCAAGTTGCTCTCAAGATCTGTTTAAAGACCACAATCCGTTAGGCCAGTGGGTGCAGATGGGACCCTTTAACTTACAAGTAATCGGTATCACACAAAATTATAACCAATTGCTGAACTATCAGTCGCCCGATACCTATTTGACATGGATACCAGCCAATGTTTTTACGAGCCTGCTTGGCTATCACCCATCAACGACGTCGTTATGCAAAACCTTAGGTGTAGACACCCATACGCTTCAACAGCAGATCCGTCTCAGTATCGCTGAACGACATGGTTTTGACCCAAACGATCCGACTCTCATTGATTTTGTCAGCAATGAAGGCGCATCGCCGATCTCAGTGGCTTTTTCACGGCCTGCAATTGTTTCTTGGCATCATTGGTACCGTGACTTTATTAGTTGCAAGCGGGTATTGCCAATATGATGTATCTTGCCGTACAAAAGGCTATCCCTGAAATCAGCATTCGTATGGCTTGCAGGGCTGAAACCTTTCAAATTGCACGGCATTATCTGATACAGGCATTACTTACCACTGTTCTCGGCGGTGGTATCGGTTTACTCTTAGCGCTAAGCGTGATTCAGTCAGTGAATTTAATTTTACCTGATATTAACATTTTCGGCTTTAGCGGTCTGCATCTGGCGCTATCCTGGCTGTTGGTGTTTGCCATTGCAGGAATTCTAGGATTGGTTGGCTTAGCCGCCGGGATTTTACCAGCCATTAAAGCCTCACGTATCGAACCGGTTGAGGCCTACGCCATGAATGACAAACCTATAATCAAATGTGAACAGATCAGCAAATACTACACGATGGGTGCCGAAACTATCCATGCTCTCGAACAAAGTAAATTTAACTATCGATCAGGGTGACTACATTGCTATCCTCGGCGCCTCCGGCTCCGGCAAAAGTACGCTGATGAATATTCTGGGCTGCTTGGATCGCCCCTCTATCGGCCGTTATTTTTCGACGGTGAAGACGTTAGCCGACTCTCGCAACGATGCCTGGCAAAATCCGTAATCAAAAATCGGTTTCATTTTTCAGGGTTTCCATTTATTACCTTATGCCACCGCTTTAGACAATGTTGCCCTACCATTGATGTATCGCGGCATAGGTCGTACGAACGCCGCGCACAGGCATAATCTTATTAGAGCGAGTCGGCCTGGTCAACGCATACATCATTTACCCAAAGAATTATCCGGCGGCCAACAACAACGCGTTGCCATTGCGCGCGCGCTCATCAACCAACCGCATATCATCCTTGCCGATGAACCTACCGGCAATTTAGATAGCCATGCCGGTCAAGAAGTCATGAAAATTTTGACGAACTTCTTAAAGAAGGTAAAACCATTATGGTTGTTACGCATGACAACGATCTGGCACAACGCATGGCACGAACCATTCGCCTACAGGATGGGAAAATAATCGCATAAGCGTGTTGCTACTCTCCAAGTCATTAATTATGGTGGGTTGTTATATAAGGGTATATCGACACCTAATCTGTCCCTGGGCTTGATCCGGGGTCCATTAAACGACTCGTAAAGTGTTGAATTTACGTATTTCATGATGGATTGTACCTTTTAAGCTGTTCAAGTAAACTTAAAATCAACCTGAGTGAAAAATTATTGAGAGCCCACTTATTTTGTAATGCCTATGGTTTAGCAAAGCAGGACAGGGTCATGTTATTAAATATGATTGTGAAACGCCTTCAAGCTCTTATTAATTTCATGTTTTCTGAGGCTTATGCTGGTAATAAGGAGCATCAAGCCAATATTGCTGATGGGCACCACTTATTGTATCTGAAAGACATTGAATATTTAAAGTTAATTCAGCAGAGATTATTCATAAATTTGATGAACTTTTTACTGAGCAAAACTAGCCCGACTGAACGTAGACAAGCACTTTTAAATTTCTCGCAGAATAAAGCTCAGGTGCGCTGATAATGTCAACTTACGCAGGTATGACATTAAAAGACATCGTTAATTATCTTAATAAAATTTACCCCAATCCTCATATGTGAGAGCCCAGCGTTCATGATCTCTCCACTCATTATTAATTTTCAAGTACCGAGGTGAATACCCTTCTTTCTGAAAGCCATTTTTTGTACCAACCGAATTGAAGACTCGTTATCAGGCTGAATATTCG
>JAHHFQ010000018.1:32500-38182 GCA_018831715.1 Matsumurasca onukii | reverse complement strand
AATTGTAGCAATTTAGTCCTTGTTATAAACTTTATACACATACTTCATACAATTTGAATTTCTAGTTTCGGTTTGGAGAAGATGTGATAACAGACAAATGAATATAAAGAAATCATACCGGAAACCGCATACGTTTCTTATTGGGTGTTACAAAGGGATGGACAAAATTAAAACACTCTTGCCTTGCAGGGTATCAAAACTAAAACCTGCTTCATTTCTATAAACGTTTCAATGTTGCTGTCCATTACTACATTTAATCATTTCGTTCGACTTTATTCCGTTGATGAAATTATGTAAATGTTTATTATTGTGGTATTGCATTTGGGATTTCCAGCACAGGTGTATCATGTTTCCATTATGTCAGATGTTGTTTACTAGTATCTTACAAGATTAAACGATTTCAAAGTTGTGTTGAAATAATGTCGATCTTATTTATGTGTCGTACATTTTATTCATTGACAAAACCAAAATGTATGCATACTAAGTACAAATTGTAACGTATAGTATTTCAGTTAGGTATTTAAAATTCACCTTTGTCTGCCAATGAACTAAATTGCTATCAAAGTCGAAGAAGAATCGACTGAAGTCAACTTACTTATAAGCTAAACTTTTAACGCAAAATTTATGTGTGTTCCTCTTTTTGATCGCTTCTTTCCAGTTTTTTAACAATTTAAAAATGTAATCCTGCTGTCCATTCCTATATTCCCTTTCCACTTTCCGGCTCCATCTCTCTTTCTCTCCTCTCTCTCTCTCTCCTCTCTCTCATATATATATATATATGCTATATATATATATATATATATATATATATATATATAGATATATATATATATATATGTTATATATATATATATATATATATATATATATGCATATATATGTATATATATATAATATATATATATATATATGTATATATATATATAATAATATATATATATATATATATATATTACAATAGGTATTACAGATCTTTAGCTTTTTACAAAAGACAGAAAGTAATAGTCAGAAATAGTCATGTTATCTATGAATTTATTTTCAAATAACGGACAAAAATTGAATTAATCTGTTCGAAGCCATTGTAATTTCCTTCTTGTTTTCAACAGAGGTATCGAGCGAGGAAATTAAGTTTAATGAAGTTTCGATTTGAGTGGTTAAAATATAAAATTTTTTATATATATTATATATATATATATATATATATATATATATATATATATATATATATATATTTATTTATATATGATACATATATATATATATATATATATATATATATATATATATATATAAGTTCTCGAGACTAAATCAGTCAAGCTACGCGACTTGAGGTATTTCTAGGTTAGACGCTGCTTCCTACTCCCGCTTGTTCCAGGATATTGATTGCAGTCATTCAGTCAGTCGTATTTCTATTGCAGCTTGTTCCAGGGCTATTGATTGCAGTCATATTTCAAATTACTTACGACAAGAGTGTTAGTCAAACAGAAATATTTTCTGCAGCATTTCAGATATTCAAGAACTCTAAAAAATTTTTGGGTTATTTAAAGATATACTCATACCACTGAAGGTCTTTAAAGATTGCTTCACCAAGAACAGATATATTAATTTCCTTCCTCTGCGTTGCATTGAAGGTAGTTTAATAAATTATTATTATCTGCTAAGGATGTAAAATTATTGTCGTCAGGAAAAAAAAGTAAATTAAAAGTAATAAGATAGTCGGAAGATCAATAATAAAAATGTGGAAAAGATCCGACGGCAAAACTGAGCCTTGAACATTTTTTTTTTATGTATTATGATAGGTGGATCTTAGACTATTTAAAGTAATGTGAAATTTGTGATATACAGAGAATTTTTTTTGTCCATCGAATCATGCATCACACAGAAAATTCGTAATTTAATCTACTCTAGTTAGTAAAGTTTAGTAATTGATGTGATCTCCGAATGATCTTCCTTCTCGAAATCCATTTTGATGGCCACTCATTAATTTATTATCTTTTAATAACAGCATGAGACTCTGGTTGGTAAATGCAAATGTCAATGCAAGACGCCACTGTAAGTTAATTAGTAAGGATTAAAAACAGGATACTTACAAGCCCAGGCTTAAAAGTTGTCGTTTTAACTAATTGTAAAAACAGAACTGGATAAGCCGTTCCACATCTTGGAATTGCGGTTTTAAAACAAGTTTTTTAAATTTTTTGATGCGAGTGAGCAGCAGTGGAAAACCGCGGTCATGAAACAAAAAATTAAGACGGGTATTACGGAGAAAAATCAATTTAAGATGGATGGTACACATTTTTGCATAGCGTCTAATATCGCATTTGATACTGTACATACAGTAACATTTGCCTCCGTGCAATGAAACAAGTAGACCATTCAAATGTTTTGAAGAAATAACTTTAGTGCGTCCAGACAGCGCAATTATAAAAAATTCTTCACGGAGTCACAGGGTTTGCACTACAGAGAATGAAGAAGAAGTGAGACAGTGATCCAAAGATCGCAAGAGTTTCAACAACCTCTGAAGAATATTTTTTATTTTTTGTCGTTTTTTTTCGAATGGCACAGACAGCGAGCGTTATAAGCATTGAAATTTGCATCTAAGACAATTTCGGGCTTGGGGTTCTAGTCAAGACATTTAGAAATGGAATCACCAAGCATATCTATAATATAATGTGGCACAGGTGCTAGTGAGTTCCGAACTAGAGCTCCTAAAAATAAGACAATAACAAATGTTTTGAGTGCCTACCTTGAACTAGGTCCGAGTTGCAGCACTGATTAGCCTAGGAAAAATTTGAAAGAAAGCAATGTGAAATAAATTTTAGTGAAATTAGTGTAAAACTCAACGCACAAACAAAACCTACTGAAACAAAAAATATCAACAAATACTTTGGTGGTGGGAAATAGGCTCAGTTGTTGAACCCAAATTAGTATAAAACTATTGTTTCGCTTTTGATATACTACAAATTTATATTTTACCTGAATTGCTCCATTTGTTACCATCGAGACAGGAGCGGCTTTAACACCACGCCACCTCCAAATCAAAATGAACTAATGATCTCAACACAACTACTGAGCAGCAATTTGAAATCATTTGAGGAGGAGGTTGAGAGAAATCCGAACTGAGCAAAACAATAATAAAAATTTTTTAAAATTTTTCTTTCGACTTTACTTTTTGACCGAAATTTGCCGCCCCTGAATTCTGCCACCCTGGGCTATAACCCATTCAGCCCATAATTAAATCGAGATATTCATTGACAAAGAAAGGAAGACAAATGTTCAAGCACACGCTGAGCGCACAAAAGACAGCACAGAAATTGTTTTATTGTTATTTGTTGTTAGTCTGTAAGGGAAATGTTTTGGTTTACACATTTTCTGTCATTACCGTCCGGTGAAAAGTTAGCTTTTGATTTCGCAATCCGCGTGACCTTTGAAGAGAAAAATATCGTGTTATTTAATAAGACAATTATATTATTTAAAATGAATAGCCTGGAATACCATAATTTCAACTAAATTGATTGATATGCACAGGAGCGGATATAGGGGGCCAGGGTAGAGCACGGGTACGTGCCCCAGTTGTCAAAATAAAATCGTTTAAGCTTTTTTTTTTTTTCTTTATAAGATTTTTTTTCGATATGCCCTGGGCGGCGGTACAGCTTGGTTTGGCCTCAGACGAACAATAGCTGGTTCAAACAAACATTTAAGTCATTCTTAACTCTTTCCATTATTCCGCCTATGTTACATATCACTGAAGATGACATTTCAGAGGCTGGTTGCTAGTATAGGAAAGATTTTATATATTTAGCAGTGGAAATATTTCATTGTCCGATTAGGATCTATGTCGCTGCTTTCTGTTGAACTGAAAACTGCAACTTCGGGTAATAAAAGCCAAAGCACCTCTCCTCCTATTCCCATCCATCGGCTATATGAACGTGCGGCAGGTCTAATTAGTTGTTTAAATGAAATTGAAAGATCTCACCTTAGCTCAAAGCTGTAAAGGCATCCAAAGGAAGCACATCATATAGCTGATTTGAGGTTGTAAACAATTTAAATGAGATTCGTTGCATAGTAATAATTGTGTTTGAAACCTGATTTTCTGAGCGGTATATCTTTGTGTGGTTGCAGTGGTACTCTGTCACATAATTCGCAAAATGATGATGTCGGTTGGCTACTTTACATGGCTTAGAGCTTAAAGGGAGTGTTCTGAAGCCCACGATGGGGAGCAGGAGTGTGGCTTTGACTGGAACTGTACTACTTGTTGACGTTTGGCATGAATTATAGAGATACTTTGGTATAATGATTATGATCTTGACGTTTACCCAACTGGAAGTTGCCATATATCATATTAGTCTGCTTGTGTGCTCAATAGTGCATAGTGAGATGAGTTCATGATGGTGTTTTGATGATGGATATATATTTTTCTTTTTCGTGTGCTCATAGAATAATTTTTGGAGCACAAAATTTCAATTAAATTCGAATAGCAGTGGATTGTTAATTCCTCACAATTAGCCCCTACAAGTTGCCCAATTCAAATCACGACTTCACAATTTTGTTATGTGAACTTAATCGTTTTAAGGCTTTGCAAAACTTGTGCTTACGACAGGCTTTACCTACTTCAATTTCCGTGATTTGATGTTCATTTTAGTTGGAATTGGAGTCCTCCTGTTCAATATTTCAATGAGCAAAGTAATTTGTTTGAGCAAAATGGCTAAAATACTTAAGTGTTTCATTGCCTCTCGATTCCATCTATTACTAAACCATTACTTATTTATAAACAAAGTTAATTTTCTAAATCGAATTGACTTTGAAAAATCGTGCAGCTTTTTCCGCTACTTGCTTTCCCATCTGCTGCAGCTATATCAGCATCTACACAAAATTTAAAATGCAAATAAGCAAGTAATAACGGGCGGATACTTACTTATTTATATCAATTCCACTGATGTGCGATTCGCATTAAGTACAGTACCATCGTCTAAGCATGGTCCTCTAGTGAGGGTTCCACGTTCCATTAGTCTCGATATCGCTTCAAGTGATGGCAGCAGTCAGAAGCAACAGATAAACGGTTGAGTGATTCGAATGAATTGCTGCTAATAACATGTAACGTTATGTGATTGCCACGTCTGTGGTTAGAGATCAAATAGTTATTAAAGTTGGGTCTTCTCAGCAGCATTCTGGCCTGAATTTGTCTTCATAATAATGACTAAAGCTTACCAACTAACCAGAAGTTCGTTTTCTTCTTCTTCCAGAATTCTTTAGATTGATGTGCATCATGCTTGGAATAGTAAGTTTCTCGTCAATTATTCTAAAAATTACTCGAAGGCATCACTTCCGTACATGTAAGAAGACAACAACAAAGATAAAAAATAAAACAAAAACAATAAAATTATTAAGCTTAAATATATCAACATTATATTCGTTAAAGGATATTGCTTGATTGCAAGTCTGCTCATAAAATAAATCAAATTTATTGCAGTTACTTAAGCTTACTGTTTTGTAAATAACCACTGATTGCAATTAACAAAATTATTTTAGGAGTTCTGTTGGAAATGCATACCCAGCCGATGTCCGGATAAGTAAATGCCCTGCTTTAAAACCGACTAAAGTTTCCTGATGATGGAAGATGAAGACGCATTTAAGAATCAATATTATGCCAAACTAACTATTCCATTATCCCATAATGTATCCAGT
>JAHHFQ010000018.1:0-30000 GCA_018831715.1 Matsumurasca onukii | reverse complement strand
TACTTTTGTTTTAATTAGTGACACATGCAAAATATCATATTTATCTTTTATTTCAATTTTCGGCCAAAACTACAAAATCAAGTGCCGCATTTCAATGGTTGATGATGACATCACGACTTGATGAAATATTCGCCAAAGATTGCAATGTGGATGGATATCTTCACTAGCAATTTCAAGTCCTCAAATGATAACTTCGAGAATATTTTGAAATCTTATCCTACACAGCACAAGCAGAAGGCATTACTAATTCTGTAGGCGGTCTTTGTGTGCTAACAGATGAACGTACAGATAAACACATATTTTTTGTATCTAAGCTGTTAATCCGAAATAGTTTTTGCTATGACTAGGTTTTCGATATTTTAGTAAAATTTAAAGGAAGAAAGTTAATGACATCTGCTATAATCTTCCAATTTCTTTTCGAGACTTCTAATCCATTTTGTATGGTCTCTACAGCCAGAAGTAATTAAATCTAATTTGCTTTTTTGGCTTTTATTAACTCGTAATGTTTGCATGTTTGTCGGTTAGTTTGAGTTGAGTTTTGTGATCGATAACAACCACAATAATGAGTAAGGAGCCGAAATTTTAAAAAGGTGATAAATATTTCAGAACCTATTTTTTTGAGTTATTATTTTAGTCGCAAATACAAAGTACCGTGCCAAGTTATGACAACAAAAATTTCAAAGGATAAATACTTTGACTTCAAATTAGATGATAATGGTAAGTAGAGGATAAACATAAATAAAAATTACGACGAATGGGTTAAAGCATACAAAATCATAGAATTTATAGATTTACAAATTTGTAAACGAGGTCAAGGGTCACACAAATGGAGCTGCGTGACGTAGTGGTTAGAGCCTCGGACTGTTGTACAACAACTCTAGGTTTGCCGGGCACAAATGGAAATTTTACTATGTGACTAGGACATCCGCGATTTTTCGGAGCCCACATTAGTTTAATGTGTGACTGATAGTTCGGATCCCATCTAAAAGAGTAGGTCCCGCTTTCATGCTGTGGTTATCCATTTAAGGGTATTAACAACCCGTTAAGCGTGAGTAGTATATGAAGCGTAAAATCATATTAAAACAGCTTTCACTTTATTCATTATAAATATTAATTAGTACAAATAGGCTGCCAGTCAAATAACAAATGTGGGTAGCCATGGGTCTTCTACTGGAAGAAGCCTTCAAAAGCAGCATGATTTTTGCACGTTAGAAGATAAATGATTTTGAAAATGGTTTTGACCTCTATTTTGCCACCAGCTTTCATTGTGTAAAATAATATAATATGGATTCCAATACTTACTTGAAAATTTTAAATATTGCAGTGAATTTATAAATCAATGGGAATCTTACATAACCGTTTGGTGCTAATGACTTGAAGTTTGCAATCTATGGCGAACCTAAGAAAAATTTGGACGATTTGGAATATCCCAATAAGTAAAGCACAAATCAAAATTTCAAAACAAAAATTTTTTCTCGAAAATATTAAAACTATCAAATAGCTTAATACTTTCTGCCGATCACCTTGGGTCCTTTTGTTTTGGTTTGTTCAGCTAGCTTAAATTCTAAAATAACAGTTCATAAAATTTATTTATGCATTTTTCTTGTTTGGTTTCGCTCAAAAATTTACAAAATAAATAAAAGTTTTCACGAATAGGATAAGACGTAAAAATTGTGTTAAAAACAACCAAAACTGAAAGACAAAAACATTTACGAAAAGTTTATTGGTTTATGGACAAAATTATCCTCGTAATGGTTTCGGTGGTCCTGGTGGTTGTATAAATCCATGTTGACCATTAAAGGTTGTTCAATCTTGTGAAGAAAATTGACGATTGTGCTAACCAAACCTGTAATTCATCTTCAAAGTTATAACCCGTGCAACCCTTATACAAAAACTACCTTATTTAGTTTTAATTTCTCTCACAGTTGACAGTTCATTTTCGAGAATAACTTTATGGAATAACGGAAAAGTTAATTACTACCCGCAAAAGATTTGCAATATATTAATAAAACTTAATTCATTTTCTTAGCAAAGCAATAATCTTTGCGAAATGGCATCCCTGATTACTGATAGCGGAACAACCAAAAGGGCGGCATTGTTTGAGAAATAAATTACTTTGAAAAACTTACGTAGCATTCAATTACATCTTATTATTATTATTATTATTATTATTATATATTATATATATATATATATATATATATATATATATATATATATATATATATATATATATATATATTTGTAAATATTTATAAAGATAACCCAAAATCAATTAAATCTATATTGCTAGCAAGCTTGGGTGGCCACATTTCACAAATCAATGTTAAGTCCGACTAATTCATTGTAGCAGATAACAAATATTGTTAAATGTAATCATGAATAATTTCGATTGGCTACATATAAAAGATAACTGGTTTGAAGTGATTGCCGTTCCCATCTTACTCTTGCCATTTATGCATTAGATTTTTCACAATCGGCTCAAAAGAAAGCGTTACAGAGAAATATAGGTATAATGCAAATTTCTTTTTGATCTCAAGTCTGTTCAAACATCCTATAAATTTTTACCTGCAGGGAAAATGTAGCATCCTTATGATGACTTTGTGTGAAACCTTAAAATAACACTAAATATTTTCAAAAATTTTAACACAAAACTTCATTAACATTGCCATATTCATCATGCAAAAAACATCCTTAGGACTCGTCGAAAGGTGAAAGGTGAAAGGAAGAGATTGAATGTTGTGTGCGTTGTTAAAATTTCCATTGCAAGATTAAAATTGAAATTGCCTGACTTTGGGCTTGACGAAATTCGCATCTCTAAGCCTATTGAGGCATGTAGGCATAAATGTCCTTAGGTACTCAAAATTACATTATTAACCATTTAGTCGTTTCAGGAAAACGGAGAAGATTTTTGGTACCGCTGCTGCTGAAAGCATTCACTTTATAATCCCAAACAAAAATAGTACCAAATTGGCTTAAATTAAGTCAAGTATATGAGTACTCTATTCGGGATAAAACCGAGCAAACAGGATTCCATTTGAACACAGAGGCGCACAATGTAGTCTATTCTGATTTAATGCCGAAATGCAATTTGGTTGTGTATCTTATTTTTTATTATTATTCTGAGTGAGATTTTTCATGAAACTTTTGACTTTTGTGTATAATCTTAATGCATTTAAATGAAGTCGATGATGAGGTTCGATTTCAGTTGATTTGTGGGTGACGAGGGTGAGGATTAAGATTGAACTATAGCAGCTATGAAAATACAAAAAAAAAAAACAACAACAACACATAAACAATATCTCTCTTCATACAGAATTATTTTAAGTATCTACTTATTTAGCTTGTTTTGCCACACGCTTCAGTGATAATTTTTTGATTGATGATCTATTGAAAATTTCTTAGACAAAGACATTTGGTCTATATTTGATGCAGGTGGTTTCAATCAGAAGAGCATAATTGCCTACTGAGTCTTTAGGATCGTATCTCATTTCATGGGTTAATTGAAAATGTATTTTGTTCAAAACCGGCATATTTCACCTGAATTCGGATAAAATAGCTATATGTGCGTGTTCACTTTCCTAGAAATATCAACAAGTTCTCGATAACTATACGAGAAAATCTTGTCTTGTATTTTTGCAAAATAAAATTTACAATATTTATTAAGTACATTATGTTATATGTACGTATATATAATATAAATATAAATATTTATATTTTTACATATATTTATGTATTAACATATATTATTAAACAAGAATATGGATTATGTATATATATATATATATATATATATATATATATATATATATATATATATATATATATATATATATATATATATATATATATATATATATGCTATATATCTGAACGATCTCGGAAACGGCTCGAGCGATTTCGACGAAATTTTCAGGAAAAGGGTATTTCTGAGCCAAAAACGCCAAAAAGTGGGTCACAAGTTTGGGAAAATCGTTTTTCAAGACCAGAGGCGCTTAAAGTTTTGAAATAAAATATGTCAGGTTTTAACGTTTTTGGTATCAACCGATTTGCATTTACATACAGAATAACAGTTTTATTTTATAAAATAAAGGCTCAGGAGCGATGTAGGAGCCAAACCATGTTGACCTAAACGGCATTAAGTGATTAAAATATGCAGTTGTTGTATTTAGATTCATTTAATCAAAAAATTTAGTTTTTCAAAATTGAGCCTCAAAGACGATTTGGAGCCTAGAATATGAATTCCCAATCGAATTTATACGTTTCTTGCAGTGTTGACAGTTTTAAAACAATGCGTTGCAGTAATGCATTTCTTCAGGAAAATTAATTTTTAAACACTTACCTAGAGCAATATTTGATAATTTGATAAAACTTAAATGCAATTCAAACACAATATTGCTTTATGCACAGAAGACGCCTGAAGAATTTTTCTTCGTTTCATAGATTATGATTTACAAATACCAAACTCTGTTTACAAGATCAATAGTTGTCTTGTGTATTTTGAGCTGCTGCGTTGATGGCAATGGTACAATATAGTGGCTTGCAGTTGCGGGCTATTCAAGTGTTATATATTTTGAGTCTTATCACTTTACTAATTTTGAGTTATGAGAGGTTTGATTAAGAGAGGATATGACTTAATTATGGAAGTGCTTATAGCTCTTATAAATCTCAAACGATTCTGACTAAAGTAATAGGTATTTTTATATTTTTAACTAAAGTTTAAAATAAAATTTTCTCGGATTTAATTTTTCAGATGTGTTTGCTTTGTAATTGAAAAAGACCCGACAGACAATTTAGAGCTGAAAATAGAATTTTCCCTTTACGAACCCCACTTCACCATTTCAACAGACCTTTAGTTTTATCAAAACATAAAATGGAAATAGTATTCAACGTGGGAAGCACGTTGAATTATGTAAATGAGGAATCGAGCTTACATAATTGCCAGGTGCTTCCGGTACTATACATCTTCTTTGATTAAGCGAGAACATGGAAAAAAGTATGCAAGAATTTTTATAGAAGCGCAGGAGCTTCTCACTATGCATTTTTCTGATTTAATTTAAAAAGAATTAGTTTTGTAGAAATAATTCATGTTCCAATACCAAGTTCTGTAGGCAAAATGCATGCCACACACATAAATACAGCATAATTGCTTCGCGAAGATAGTGAATAAGGATATTCAATTTTATTACTTTGCCAGTTAAGGAAATGTTAAACAGTAGTTTTGTGTTTTGAAAATGTTTTTATTAACAAATAAAGTAATTTTGATAAAATTTAAGGTATTTGCTTTTATCAGACTTTAACGTTATAATTCGTTTTGAACTGACTATTGAGGTACATTTTACGGCAAAATATTAAATTTTTAAAACTGGCTCCATAGAAGATTTTAGACTGAAAATAGAACTTCCCTTTTTCTAATCATATGATTATTAACACTGAAGTTGTTATAGCAATATTTACTTATATAAAATTTAGATAATAGGTATACTTTACCATTTCAGTAGATTAAGTTTAGTTAAAACTGTAAGCTTTAAATGTTGTTCAACGACAACCAGTCCTATCAGGACTTAATCTAAACAATTAAATTTTTTCTGCAGGTCTCAAAGTGGTGATAGCTATAAAAAATTCTTTGTTTCCAGGGCTCTTATGTTCGGCAGTGTTTATTGTTTTTCCTGTACGACCCTTTCCCTGCGGACGTTAAGCTGCTCTTTTCTTTTTTCTTCGTATGGGTGAGTGTGCGTGTACCAATATAAACATCTTTCTAGACTCTCCACGTTGGAAGGCTCACTCAACAAAGGTATAAATTGTAAAGTCTAATTTTGTTTCAATCTGAATACATGTACAATAAATTTTACCCAAACAATCTGGTTTCAAGGTCAAAATACTGCTTCCGGGCGTTTGAGTGCTTGTTGATATCTAGTTCATTTTGTAATTTTTTAGTTCTTTGAGCATTGATTTCTTTTCATGATTATTTATTTATCTTTTCATTGAAATACTGGATTAATGAAATCATTTGATGATCATTTCGCAACATCCGTGCACTCCGTTCCAATTTTCGCGTTTCCACTATCTCTCTCTCTCTCATACTCTCATGAGGACAGAAACAGAAACACGTTTCTCCAGATTCCACCTTTGTGATTTCAACATAAAGGGGTACATATTCCCTTATTCATTTCATTTTTTCGTTTGCAAAAATTTATTCCCTAGGGTTTGCGTGAATGTGGCTCTTCTTGGCAGGGCCACCTAACAAAATGTTTCACCTTTATTTCTTTACCTCGATTTTATCTAATGTAATAGAAGATTATCAATCAGCGTCTTATGAAGATCAACTTATCTAGATCTTCTTATCTGCTAACAGAAAAATGGACGAAATCTACGAACTTTCTTAGGAAAGTCGTGTTGTCGCTTTAGACATTTCACAAGGCATTTGATGTATTCTTTGGAATCAATTATTCTAAAAGTTCTTATCGGGTCGAAAATTTCAGTTTGCTTGGGAATGTTTTAGGTCTGCCGCTTATTACACAAACGCGGATTTCCTCAGGGATCAGTTTATCCCCCACCCTTTTCCTCATTTTATTGATGATGTTTCCCCACCACTTCTAATGCAATTCACTTGCTTGCTGATGACAGTACGCTTAGCCCTTATATGAATTACCTGATTTAAAAGCGAATTCGTCTATTGTGGGATCGATGTTCAATTCCACTTACTGGACCTTGGTAAAATTATTGAATGGGAAACAAAAATGCGTAGAATTCCACTCTTCTAAAACGCAGCACTGACTCCATGACGCTGTGCAGGGGAGCTGTGTGAATCAACATATTTTTAAAATTGCAAAAATACCTCTAGGGGGTTTGGATATCTTAAGTGGTGTAAAAAGTATTTCTCTTCCACGGACTTAGCTACTATATACAGGGCACGTATTAGACCGAAGATGGAGTATACTTTTAATGTTTGAGCGGGCGGTTGAAAAACTTCACTTTCTGTTTTGACAAGGTTCACAAGAAAGCTTTCAGGCTTATTGGAGATTTGAAAATTACTAAAAGATGCTATCTCTACTATCTAATTTTTACTGTTACTATAACGGCCGCCGTTGTTCGAGTTGAGACAATGTATCCACATTTCCTTGTACATACATTCCTCTCACGAATATAGTCTTCAACTGTTTCCACTGTGACAACTTTGGTTATTTTCATTCTAACGAATCTGTTTTTTGTTTTCTTATATGGTAACCTGAAACTTCACAATATAAAGTTTGTGCAAAACTATCTACTTTACAAAGTCCAAAAAACTCTCAAGCGTTGTTTTCGTAGGCTTCGAGACTTTAATAACGACGGTGTTTTCTGTAAATCTTTGTCCATTTTCAAGGTGACCGCCAAGATGTGAAATAGGAGTATATCTCTCGTGAATATGGAAACAACAAATATACCAGGCTGATTCAAAACTGGTAATATATCTTCCTGCTTGACACTTTAAAGCCTCATGAAATTATTAATGTCAAAGACTGCCCGGTCAGAAACCTTATTTATGCACTTGCAGATGAATTTAAAAGATTGAACAGAATTGGAGTACTCAACATTCACATGAGCTCTGAAAGTACACGATAAAACATGATTACATGGTACCACTCATTGATTATCAATATATTTCCCGTTAATTTTGATTGCTACTCCACCATTTTCTGGAGACTGCCTTCGAACCTGACCATATCCATCAGTTTGAATTACTTAAGAATAACATATGAGCGTGTGGAAGTCCCGCTTTGGTTTAGTCATATCAGTAGAATATAATATTTCAAGTATCAAAGGGGACACCAGAAAGATTTTCATTTTCCAATCGATATGTCTTCATACAGCAAAAAACATAGAAACAAAATAAACATACTCCGTCAGTAATCCTGATTACCCTGAAGAGTTAGTCTTCTGTTGATCAAGTTGGATCTATAGGTTCGGATATGTTGTAATTTCTATAATTTGTGTATTTATATAGTTGTAAGGCAGTCATCCTAAAAATAGAATTCCGTTAAATCCGTTCTTAGTACGCGTCATCATTAGAAAATAAATTGTTACGTTTAAGTTGATCATTATGGCATTTTGCCCTTGGAGATTCCTTGTTAACTATTAAAAATATGATTTACGTAAAACTTCTTTCTTATTGAGCGTCTTCATTTGAAAAACGTCGCTATCCGTAAATTCATGGTTATCAATTTATAGTTTCGGAGATATCGTGATTTATAAAATGTCTCTTATTTATGTAGTTGTATGGCAGTCATCTTAAAAATAGGATTTCGGCGAAATCCGTTTTATCGAGCAATGATACAATGCAAAAAACTGTGCCTAAAATTGAAGCCATTCGGATATACAGCTTTGGAGATTTCCGTGATGAGTGGTAAAATGTCCTATATATATGTATATATATATATATATATATATATATATATATATATATATATATATAAATATCATATATATATCTATTTATGTATATATATATATATATATATATATATATATATATATATATATATATATACATATATATATATATATATATATATATATATATATATATATATATATATATATATATATATATATATATATATATATATATATAGATATATATACTTATGAATGCATACAATTTATATATTGAATGATAATAAAGGAAGCAATAATAATATTCAACCTTCAAATGTAGCAATTTGTAAAATATGATGTAGTTTTATAATATAACAAACCAGTTCATAAACAACCATCCCTGTATTTAAAATGCGTTTTACTTAATTCCCAAGTGTAACTGAAAAATTTCTTCTTCTTCTTCGTCTGTTTATTACAAAATTTGTTTGGCAAAGGCATAAGCCAAAGCATTTTATTAGAACATTACTTCCATTTTGTGCTTTAATTCACCCTAAATCAAAGTCATGGAATGAAGTTGTCCCTGATATCATTGCTTGATTCAGTCCATTTCCTTTCAGCATCATCATTCATCATGGTTATGTCGTTTCCCAGCAGTATCTGTACATATCAAAGATCGCATCTCATATAAATTTAAGTAGCAGCTCATCAACAAAGTGGAAACATTATTTGTCGTAATAAAGCAAGACTCTGGGGTAGGTTTATAAACATTCTCCGGACATAGAAATTGTGAGCAATCAAGCGCGCAAATTAAATCGCTAGAGTGTGCAGTATGGAGACGGTTAATAGGAACGGCAAACAAATAAAAAACGATGTACCACCCAACAGAAAAATAGAAGAGGGAGGATTATAATGACAAGGATAATAAAAGAAATTGCTGTCATTTACAAAACGAGAAACATTATCATGATGGTGGCAAGAACAGAACTTTGAAGAGAACAATGAAACTGTGTAACTGTAATGTTCTTGGCTGAGTTCGATACGCAAGAAGTCTTTCAAAACATTTTCATTAAACTTTTTTCCACGACTTTATTTAAAAATACCTTTTAAAAAGACTTTTACTTTGGAAAATGTGTTCGACCTTACCAAAGTTTAATTATTCGGTTATCATTCTGAAATCAAGCACTCATTTGTTTGATCTTAGTCAAATTATATTTAAATATGATGATTAAAAATAAAAGTTTGTTATTTTAATTAAAACATTTCACTGGTGTGAGGGCTTATGCCTCCTGGAATATTTTCTTGGGGTAACTAAGCGCCACGCCCCACTATCCAACCTTCCTCTCCCGGAACTCCTCTTTATTCTGGCTTCCTCACAATATTTCCTCAAACATTCCCCTGGGCTGAATTAAGGTGTTAACCGAGCCGTGCCGAGAATCAGCCTGGCTGGGGACCCAGTAAAATAGCTCAGCCTCTGGCGGTGTGCTCCGGATACCTGGCGACCTCCGGTTCCAAATAGCCTTGCCCGGCTAATGCGAATCTCTGTCTGGCTGGACTTTACTTTCTTCGCATCTCGTGGGAGGCAGAATAATGATAAATAAAAAACAAACTTAAATCTAAAACCACATCGCGTCTGTTCTTGTATCAGGCGGCGTGATCAGCGTCTGTTCACCAGAGTGCGGCTGCGATTCGTATTCTGGAACTAACACCTCTAGTCTTTAAAACTGAGTTCTCGGACTCAACCCAACGATTTAAAGTACTATGACGCAAGTTGACAATAATACAATTACTCCGGTATGTGGCCGATCTTCCGGCAGACTCAAAACAAAACAAAGACATTCTTTGGAACATTTAACATGCAGACACTTTAAAACTAGGAAACGCACTCGTAGAACAAAACGTTCAGGTTTAGCACTTCAGGAAACAAGATTGACACACGAAAATACTATGGACTTTGGTAAATACCGACTATTCAAGAGCAAGACTAATAAAAGAATTCTTAGAAATACAGCACATTTGGGGGTTTCGGATCATTCGAAATTCGGGAGTTAGACAGGGGATGGTCTGTCCCCTGTTATTTAATTGCGTTTTGGAAGGGTAATTCAGAATGGCGGAAAAAGAAAATAGAAAATAATGTGGATGATTCAATCAAGTTAGGAAGAACCAGCATTAGGGTTGACTGTTTGGCTTTTGCATGACCTGGCAATTTTGGCGCGTGACATTTACGTGCCGAAAAGCAAATTGAAATCTTAAAATCGCTGAGAGGGTAGGACTACAGATTTCATTCGAAAAAACAGAATTTATGACAAACCTGAAATCTGCTCCAAAATACTTGAATACAACTTACGGTAAAATAAAGAGAGTCCTCAATTTTAGATACCTTGGAGAAATTATTCAGGAATCGGGACTCGAAAAGGGTGTAATGCTGTCCGATGCCAAGGACGACTAATGCTTTTAGATTAACTCAGGACGTTTACAATAAAAGATCAATTTCTAAATTTGCAAAACTTAGCACTACAACACAGTTATTAAACCAGAATGTTTGTATGCAGCAGAAACATTGGTTCTGAATAAAATCAGATTTAGATCGTATACAAAAGGTGAAAGGAAAATTATTAGCAAAATATTAGGGCCGATTACTGAACCACACACATACAGACTTCGAAGTAATAAAGAAATAGCAAAATATGCTGACATACATTCTGACATAAGAAAAGGAGACTAAGGTTTTACGGACATTTAAAAAAAATGGCACCGTCAAGACTGACAAGACAAATTTTTTTGAATTTTATGAAATGAAGTAGGGCAAAAATAAAGAAACAATGAATGGATTGCAGCAGTTAAGGAAGACTTGAGAGCAGCGAGTATCACTCAAACGGATGTTTATGATAGAAAAATATTTAGATAAAATTATTAACTGGTGATTTGACCAGGTGGAACGGAACAGGCTATTGATTCCAAAGGATGAGTATGTATGGGCACAAGAAAAGAAGAGCTAACGTGCTGCGGCGGCGTTAGTAATACTTCGTGGTCCGATTGGGCCTACGTGATAATAATAATAGAATAACATATATATATATATATATATATATATATATATATATGTATATATATATATGTATATATGTATTTGAATATATATATATATCCATATATATATATATATATATATATATATATATATATATATATATATACTATATATATATATATATGATGATGATGAAAGGAGCAAGCAGAAAAATGGTATCACTGACTGTTGAGTCCAGGCCCATATAGTGGTCAGGAATTTGGCTGGCCTCAGGTTACGACCGAGAATGGAGGTTAAAGACGTCTTTATGTGTACAACGTTCGCCTCACCAGCATTCCATTGTTCTTTTCTTCCTGACCAAAAGAAGATATGATGCATTCAGTGCCTCTTTTGACATGCGTTTCAAAAACTCTTTTATTTTTACATCTTCCCAAAACAAGTTTCTTCAAAAGTCATACATGCTTTTGGACGGTAACCACGAGCACCCACTTCGACCAGCAATTAGCTGAACAGTATATCCTTTTGACGGGCCTGGGATTCTATAATAAAATATTTATTCATTTTGTATATATGTTGAGAATGTTTGTTTCCCAGGGAACCGTCAGTTCTACCATGATGAGTTGTTTGTGCTTGGAGAGTATGCCGTTATGTCTGGGAAGGATTCTGTAGTAGCGACCTCTTCAAATCTATAATGTTTATTTGCACAATCCATCAGAATCTTGCTTCCAATCACTAGCCGGCTTGAGGTTTTGAGGTTGGTCTTGATCTGCTTGATGTACCCATCCTTCTTTAACAAAAAGAAACCAATGAAACCTTGACGATTGTCTTCTTTGCAGTAGCAATTCCTAAACAAAGCCTCTAACAACCGACAAAACTTTATCGTGTCTGATATATATATACTATATATATATATATATATGTAAATTTGCCTCAGAAAAGGTACGACCTCAAAAAGGTACGATCGATAGGCTAATTCCCCGGCACGATTTAGTTAACACTGAATTCAACCACGAGAATGTTTGGGAGAAAATTTGCGATAAACTAGAAATAATAGGAATTTGGCGAATGGGAGGGTTGAATTTTTGAGAATTCAGCCGTCTCTTAGTTACTTCCTACAGTATAGAAATAATATATTCAAGACAGGTATATATATATATATATATATATATATATATATATATATATATATATATAAATATATGTATATATATTCTAACGATCTTTGCAGGGTTATCCTCGCCGGTGCCAAATTCAGAAGTCAAAAGTTCGTATACAATTTAAAATTTATTTTTAGACTGAAGGCTTAGAATTTCTAACACAAATGATATCTTAGCTGCTAGTTGTGCAATTAATCAAATAAAATAATAAAAAAGGCGATCGGCGAGTTAAATGCTGAGGCCGTCTTACTCTTCACAGATCAATAACGATGATGAGCATTAAAAAATGAAGCGTCGACGGATAGAGCAACTAAGAGGAACGAATGTTGTATACCCTTTTTCCGTGTGGAGACTTCGTCCTCAATTTAGAATGTTGCTGTTGATCCAAGATTGAGATCGACCGAGGGAGAAGATTATCCGCTTTGATCAAAGCTGTTGGCGCATTTCTATGCAGAAACTGGTTTTGAAACCAGAGTTTCAATATTTGTAGCGACTAGATCTGTCTATTAAATTGGTTTACCTGCAGCTATTTGTGGTAACAGTTTGCAGCAATTGTTGCTCTCTGAAATCCTTGAGTTATTGTTGTTGTAGCATTTAAGTCGTAATTTGCTGGTTGAAACTTTCATGCATTAGATTTTGCATATCGAAGCTACGTCATGAAAATGAACGATTTAGCAGTTTTATGTGCGATTCCATGGTGTAATCGTAGTTTGCACAGTGGCGTAGTGTGATGGGGGGGCCTCTTGTTGAGTTAGGTGCAAAATGCTGAGTTGCGCAGTAAAATTTCGAAGAAATTATATACTTGTCGCAGTATATATATATATATATATATATATATATATATATATATATATCTTTCTATATATATATACATATATATATATATATATTTATATATATATAAATTATTTAATTTTAATTATAAAATTCAAAACAGTCCTTTCGGGACTATACGCAAAACAAAACAAAAACAAAACAATTAGTTCAAATTTGCTCTATGGTGTTTAAATGGCACTTTCGTTTACGAAATTTCAGTTGCAGACAATAAGCTCTGTTTTCCTTTTTTTTTTTCGCATTGTGTTAGTTTAAAAAGCTTTCGGTACACACAATAAAGTTATGCTGTGAAACTTTCTCTGCTTTTCCATTTGTGTGAGTGTCAGTGAATAAAAACCCAACGATTTTCTGGACTCTCACCTTAAAGGTTCAGCGTCAACTCAAAGGGTGAAGAAGTTTTGAATCAGGATACTTTTCTTTTGAATACAGGTAAAATAAATTTAACTTAAAAATCTGGTTTCTAGGTTAAAATACTGTTTCCAGACGTTTTGAGTATTTGTTGATGCCTTGTTCATCATTTAAGTATTTATTTGTTTAAAATTTTTAACTCTTTGATGCTTTGATTCCTTTACAATTTATCTAAAATACTAACTTAATGAAATCATTTAATGTTCATTTTGTAACATCCGTGGACTTTATTCCAATTTTCGAGAGATTCACCACCATCTCTCTCATGAGGCCTTCTGTCTTGTGTTTAACGAAACGCAAGTTTCTCCAGACTCTATCTTTGTGATTTCAACATAAAAGGCTATACGCTAATCCCTTTATTCATTTCGCATAGAGGCCTCGCTACATACATTCGCGACGATATACCATTCCAAATTCTTCCCGGTACAACAATTCCTCCGGTCCAGAACTCAATTTTATGTGGATCCAATTTAAGGTTGGCGCTCAGCATATTTTTTATTGTTTTATTTACAGGAGCCAAATCTAGATTTTGCTGGAACTTGTGACTATTTCGATTTAATCTCTGATTCTATCTCCGATATCCTGGCTAAATACCCCAAGGCTGAAATTGCCTTGGCTGGGGATTTCAACATTCACAACGCTAACTGGCTGCGTCATTCAAACAAAACAACAAGAGAGGGAAATATGTTGAATTTTTCTCTAACGAAAATTTGCTCACCCAATTGGTGACTGAGCCCACCCACATTCCTGATGTTCATACTCAGGCTCTGAATACTCTGGACTTATTTCTCACATCTCACCCTGAAAAATACTCTATTGAGGTTCTTGCACCGCTGGGATCTTCGGACCATTGTCTCATC
This sequence comes from Matsumurasca onukii, assembly GCA_018831715.1. Lineage (NCBI taxonomy): Eukaryota > Metazoa > Arthropoda > Insecta > Hemiptera > Cicadellidae > Matsumurasca > Matsumurasca onukii. The sequence continues at coordinate 15,358 of JAHHFQ010000018.1, read as the reverse complement.
ACAACTTCGTTCCCAGTACAAAACCTGTCAAAGAAAAGTTCCAAAAGAAAGGTATGGTTTTACAATCGAGCTGACTGGACGGGTTTGAATAATTTTTTAAAACATTCGATTGGTCCACCTGTTTCGTTGTGCGCGATGTTAATGTTGCTGCTGATAGAATATCAAATATAATATCAGGCGCTATGCAAAATGTATACCTTCAAGCATGAAATCTACAAAACCAAGACAGGACTCTTTCTATACTGCTGAATGCAAATCGGCTAAAATTGCAAAAGATCAAGCCTATAGGACTTTTTCAACAAACCCAACTTCGGAAAATAAGACTGCATATAGGCGTTCCCGAAATGATTATAATTCCCTAATTAACAGGGCCCACTTTGAATATGACCAATCATTAAGACAAAAAATCTTAAAATGTCCATCTGGCGGGAATTCTATTTGGTCGATGGCCAAAAAATCAAAACACTTATTCCTCAATACCCAATCTTATTCATAACCACAAGGACTTTACAGGATCTGTTGAAAGGCTAATCTTCTCGCTTCTCACTTTGCATCTAACTCTACTATTGCACCGACAAACCTTACTCCTCCCACTCTTCCTCGGGTCGAACAATCCATGGGCCAGATCAGATTCAGAAAAAGTGGTAGCAAAGATACTGGGCAGCTTGAACGTCCGAAAGTCTTCGGGCGCAGATGTCATCTCGGCTAGGGTTTTGCGTGAATGTGCCTTTTCTCTGGCTGGGCCTTAGTAGACTGTTCCACTTGTCTTACTCTACAGGTGTTTTTCCAGAACGTTGGAAACTGGCCCTTGTACAACCTGTGAAGAAGAAGGAAGTTCTTCCTCGGTTTCATCTTATAGGCCTATTGCCCTCACCTCGATTTTATCTAAAGTAATGGAAACCATTATCAATCAGCGTCTTATGAAGTACTTAAATGAAAACGGACTAATAAGTGACCGTCAATATGGATTTCGGCGGGAGGAAGATCAACAGGGATCTTCTCACCTACTTAACCGAAAAATGGACCAAATCTACAAACTTTCTGGGTGAAAGTGGTGTTGTCGCTTTGGATATTTCTAAGGCATTTGATAGAGTATGGCATGATGCTCTTTTATCAAAAATGTATTCTTTTGGAATAAATAGGTCTCTTGTTCAATGGACTAAAACTTCTTATTGGGTCGAAAATTTCAGGTTGCTTTGGATGGTTTTAGGTCTAACTCTCATTACACAAATGCTGGAGTCCCCAGGGATCAGTTTTGTCCCCACCCTTTTCCTCATTTTTATTAATGATCTTCTCTCAGCCACTTCTAATACAATTCACTCCTTTGCTGATGACAGTACGCTTAGCTCCACATATGAATTTCCTAATTTAAAGACCAACTCGTCTATTGTGGAATCGAAACGTAGGAAATGTTCGATTCACTTGCACCTCGACACAATTATTGAATGGGAAACAAAACCGCATGGAATTCAACTCTTCTAAGACACAGCACTGCCTCCTCTCTTGTAAGAAAAAAGTTGCTTCTCGGCAGCTCTTAATGAATGGTGCACCATTAGGGGAGGAAAATCTTTCAGTTCTTGGCATGACGGTGTGCGGGGAGCTGCGTTGGAATGAACATGTCTTTAAAATTGCAAAAAATGCTTCTAGGGGCTTGGATTTCTTAAGCGATGTAAAAATATTTCTCTCCACGGACTTGGCTACTATTTATAAGGCATATATTAGACCGAAGATGGAGTATAATTCTATTGTTTGGGCAGGCGCTGGAATAACTTCACTTTCTTTTCTTGACAGGGTCCAAGAAAGCTTTTAGGCTTATCGGTGATTTGAATATTACTAAAAGATGCAGTCTCTGGAACATCGTAGAAATGTCTCATGCCTGACTACTTTTACCGTTACTACAACGGCCGCTGTTCTTCTGAGTTGAGCGAATGTATCCCTCCCAAAGCACATTCCTACGAAATACCCGCCTTGCTTCCTCTCATGAACACAGTCTTCAACTGCTTCCACTTCGAACCGAAAAATTTAAAATTCATTCTTCAACCGCACTGCCAGGATGTGGAACAGCCTAACTGGCTTTGATTTTCCGGGTAACTACAACCTGCAACTTTTAAGACACGTGTAAATAAACATCTTCTTTCTTATCCTACATAAAGTAATAACATATAGTAGCGCCGTGCTTTGGCATTATAAGGGTAATAACAATCCCTTTTGGCGTCTGTAACCATAAAAAAAAAAAAAAAATAATAATTTGGCTGTCCATTCCAATTCCACTGTCTTCCATTTCTATATATATATATATATATATCTATCATTATATCTATCTCTTTCTATCTATATATCTATCTTTCTATCCTATTATCTTTCTCTTTAAATCTATATATATCTTTCTCTCTGCTCATATATATATATATATATATGTTATATATATATATATATATATATGTATATATGTATATGTATGTAACATATAATATTATTATGCATTGCTGAACACTATGGATTTTAGCATTTGATATGACCAGAGATTTTGATGTAGAATTGACTTAAGTTTTAGTTTAGTTGTGGGATTTCCGAAATTTTTTGACAAAGAGTATCATAAGACAAGACTAAAAAGGGTATTAATAATTTAACCTGCAGCCGAATCGGAAAAACAGAAAGCACTAAACTTAAGATTCGATAATACACGCGCTCTAATTATAACAACAACAACAAGCTAAATATGGAAATGTGTTAGTGCTTTCCTTCGCTAAACTAAGTCATAACCTACTGATAACTAAGCTCAGGTTGTTTCCTGATCAATTTCATAACAAGAGCTCATGTGCTAAGATTTTGGTTTGTCTTCTGAAACAAGCGAGTATTTATATATTTCCTGTGTTATATTTTTTATGCTCCACTTCATAGGAAACTTTTTGAACATAGTGACAATTATCTTAATTATAGTAATAAAATCACTAAATGTATGTTGAAAATGTCATTATTTTTCATAACGATGATAACCTCTGGGCCAGACTCAACTTTTAGATTTAAATTTAAACATGAGATTACTTATTTCGCAAAATATCTATTTTCTTTAGAGAATTTAAAATATTCTCAACAGCATTTTAAATTCTTACAAATAAAATAGTTCTTAGTAATTAATTTACTAACCATCGAAGCTATTTACAAGACTCTGGTGCAGAAGCAGCAACGGCACAGGGTGTTAAGAGAGGTTTACCATTTAAGATTCCCTCCTAAATTATTTGTTAATTGTCAGTGAGTTACATCATAATATTTTCTAAAAACATAATGGTACGAGAGCATTTTAAGTATTCATTTATAACATATAGCCTATGGATGATAAACTATGGGACAGAAAGTGAAAGCACGATATTTGTAAATGTGCGAGCAATAAATTGAACTTTTCGCTCAATATTTCGACCATAATATAAATATCTATAAACGCCGCTAAAAAGGACGGATCTCTTACTTAAGCTCAGAAGTGTTTAGTAACTTATGGCACCAATTTTTAATTCAAATCGTTTCAAAATGAGCGTAAGTCCTGAGCAATATTCATAACTGCTTTGAAGGATAAAATTTCTCATCTGTCAATAGTATCTAATTTCCTGAGAGAGCTCTCAATTAAAACCACAAACATTTTGTTTTTAGACTTCAAGTAATGGGCTTATCAGAATTTAGCGGTCAAAGTTAGTCACGGTATACAATTTTCTAGTCATGCTACACGTTTCTTTAGGTGGTATGTGATTGTTAATTGATGTACCTTATTTTAAGAATATCGAAAAATGTATCTTTTTGGGGGTCCAGACCTGGGAGGCTATGGCAGAAAAAACCATCAATTAATATTCTTTGGCTCCAAGTAATTTGTATACCAAATTTAATTACTAATGTATTACACTGAAATGGTCTGACCTTACAATTTTTATTTTTTGAAGTTGGTATATGTTTAATGCAACATTTGATGTATTTTAGAAAATCTTTATTTTGGAAAGCAAATAATGTTTGCACCAAATTTAATACAAATTGATAAAAAGGTTAAGTGCATAAAGCTATAAAAAACTATAAACATTAGTTCCAGGCTCCCGCCCCCGGCACAATCAGAAGAGATTGGGGGTAGGAGTTAAACAACTTCTCAGAGTTGTTGTTTAGGGTTTTAAGTCGTGAGCTTGCAAAGTTTAAAAACCGCCTCACTTTGCTGTTAACGAAATCGGAAAAAACAAAGTAGTTGGTACAGACAAATAATAATAATATTAAATAAAAGATAGAAGAATAGAATTATTTACTTCTAGACTCGAAGTTTTACATGTGCTTGATGTACTCCAAATCGTTCAAAAGAATACAAATTTTCACTACACTGCACACATATTGATGTGCACAAATAGTTTTAGGGACTGAATAATTTTTAAACATATTTGAGAACAAAGGCCTGGAACAATAATTTGTTGGTTCGCCACTAATACTATTTAACAGACTAGTGAAACATAACGTATTATTACAGTGGAAAATTAGAATATTAAATGAAATCAAAAGCAAACAATATTTTATAAACGGACTATTTTGTGTTTCAAAAAGCAAGAACATTACCTAGAATTAATAAAATAAGTTTGGTTGTATTTTTTTTTAAAAATATTCTTTACTAATACATAACTTACATTTTGCTGTATTCAGATCAAAACTTTTTAAAAAATTAACGTTAGCAATTGCGAGTTAAGCCATTTCAGTAATTATACCTTCAATCACGTTCTTGTAGATGTACAAAATTAATATTTATCTTTTGAACTGGAAAATCTTAAAACGAAAAAACGAAAATCTTAAAAAAATTATTTTTGGCAGTAATTGACAACGTTTGCTTATAGATTTATTATTATTTTGTTTTTATGTTCAATCAATTACATATTTGAAATTATTTACATCAATATTTTGCTAGAACCATGAGTTCTAGTCTTTTTTTACAATGAAGGTTTGGACTGTCGGTAACAACCTTTTAATTCGCTAGTATGTGATCATCTAGTTACATACTATTGATATTCTGTACAAATTTGAGGAGCAGTTATTGTCAAGAAAAGTAAATTGAGAGTGTTATGATTTATAAACCTGCTAGAAATTCGAATGATAACCTACCATGTCATGGAAGGAAAATAACATACCAATAAAAAATGACGATAGAGCACTAAGACGATATCCAATTCCGAAAGATAGTTTATTGCGTCGTGTATGACGTCCACATGAAATACTGAGTGCTAACATATCATAGATTTTTTTTGTATAATTTGTACATTTGCATTCAAATTTAAAACATTAATCTGCAATATATATAAAAGACACCGTCGTATGATGACTAGGGGAATTGCCAATATGTCGTGATCTGAGTTAGCAAATGTTTATATTTTACTTTTATGCATAAATCGGACTTCAAACTTTGGAGCTTCAAATGGTTTGAAGTTCTTTCTGCGCTGAAAATCTTGCCGAATCATATGCTACTGCAGATACTGCATGAGCGAATTTGATATTGAAAATTACAAGAAGAATATCATTTCATTTGGTGATGGCCATTTTAGATATAAATTTTTTTGAGAACTCAGAATGTTTAGACTTACATTAAAAGAAAAAGTTTACTCAGAAGTAGCATTTAGATTCTAAAAAATAATAATTGCCTTGTATAGCTTCGTACGAAAATTCTTGTATAGTGTGGAAGTTAGTAGGGAAGAAAAGTCAAATGTCCTGCTGTTAAATATGTAAGATACTGAAATATTTCAGGAAAATAGTGTAGATACAAAATTTTCGTGGTATACATTATGTGTATGCAGGAAAACAATACAATTATGTGGGGGATATGAGAGGGAAGAACGAGGCGACAATCTTTCGAGATCCTTTTTTTTGCTGTTTTATTTGGTATACATTTCTTTGCTTGATTATTCATAACAAGTTTCTTGATTTTGGTTTATTTTCCAAGCATTCCCTGAGGTACTTTTCTTTTTTTGGACTTTAACTTGTACATTTCTATACCAAATCTGTTTTAACTGCAGTCCTGTAATTCATTAAAGTTCTTTTGAACAGTGTATTATTTCATCTCTAAACAGCAACCATACAATATCTTTTTTCTCGTCAAAACCTAACTTTTATTTAACATTTCGACAGCGGCAGAAAATAGTTCATGAAATAATTACTTTTCCAAGTTATGAACTCAAAGTGGCATTTTGTATGTTGACGGATGACGACGTCTGTAGTGAATTTTAATCTTTTGAGTTAAAATGTACACGCTGGACATCTCTTACTTAAGCTCAGAAGTGTTTAGTAACTTATGGCACCAATTTTTAATTCAAATCGTTTCAAAATGAGCGTAAGTCCTGAGCAATATTCATAACTGCTTTGAAGGATAAAATTTCTCATCTGTCAATAGTATCTAATTTCCTGAGAGAGCTCTCAATTAAAACCACAAACATTTTGTTTTTAGACTTCAAGTAATGGGCTTATCAGAATTTAGCGGTCAAAGTTAGTCACGGTATACAATTTTCTAGTCATGCTACACGTTTCTTTAGGTGGTATGTGATTGTTAATTGATGTACCTTATTTTAAGAATATCGAAAAATGTATCTTTTTGGGGGTCCAGACCTGGGAGGCTATGGCAGAAAAAACCATCAATTAATATTCTTTGGCTCCAAGTAATTTGTATACCAAATTTAATTACTAATGTATTACACTGAAATGGTCTGACCTTACAATTTTTATTTTTTGAAGTTGGTATATGTTTAATGCAACATTTGATGTATTTTAGAAAATCTTTATTTTGGAAAGCAAATAATGTTTGCACCAAATTTAATACAAATTGATAAAAAGGTTAAGTGCATAAAGCTATAAAAAACTATAAACATTAGTTCCAGGCTCCCGCCCCCGGCACAATCAGAAGAGATTGGGGGTAGGAGTTAAACAACTTCTCAGAGTTGTTGTTTAGGGTTTTAAGTCGTGAGCTTGCAAAGTTTAAAAACCGCCTCACTTTGCTGTTAACGAAATCGGAAAAAACAAAGTAGTTGGTACAGACAAATAATAATAATATTAAATAAAAGATAGAAGAATAGAATTATTTACTTCTAGACTCGAAGTTTTACATGTGCTTGATGTACTCCAAATCGTTCAAAAGAATACAAATTTTCACTACACTGCACACATATTGATGTGCACAAATAGTTTTAGGGACTGAATAATTTTTAAACATATTTGAGAACAAAGGCCTGGAACAATAATTTGTTGGTTCGCCACTAATACTATTTAACAGACTAGTGAAACATAACGTATTATTACAGTGGAAAATTAGAATATTAAATGAAATCAAAAGCAAACAATATTTTATAAACGGACTATTTTGTGTTTCAAAAAGCAAGAACATTACCTAGAATTAATAAAATAAGTTTGGTTGTATTTTTTTTTAAAAATATTCTTTACTAATACATAACTTACATTTTGCTGTATTCAGATCAAAACTTTTTAAAAAATTAACGTTAGCAATTGCGAGTTAAGCCATTTCAGTAGTTATACCTTCAATCACGTTCTTGTAGATGTACAAAATTAATATATTTATCTTTTTTGGATGGAAAATCTTAAAACGAAAATGAAAATCTTAAAAAATTATTTTTTTGTATTAGTGACAAACGTTTTGCTTATAGATTTATGTGTTTTTGTTTTTTTATGTTGTCAATTACATATTTGAAATTATTTACATCAATATTTTGCTAGAACCATGAGTTCTAGTCTTTTTATAATGAAGGAGTTTGAGGACTGTCGAGTAACAACCTTTAATTCGCTAGTATGTGATCATCTATTACATACTATTGATATTCTGTACAAATTTTGAGGAGCAGTTATTGTCAAAGAAAAGTAAATTGAGAGTGTTATGATTTATAAACCTGCTAGAAATTCGAATGATAACCTACCGTAATGGAAGGAAAATAACATGCCAATAAAAAATGACGATAGAGCACTAAGACGATATCAATTCCGAAAGATAGTTTATTGCGTCGTGTGCCAAACGTCCTACATGAAATACTGAAGTGCTAACATATCTTGGAATTTTTTGTATAATTTGTACATTTGCTGGAATTTAAAAGCATTTAATCCTCAATATATACATAAAGACACCGTCGTATGATGACTGGGAATTGCCAATATGTCGTGATCTGAGTTAGCAAAATGTTTATATTTTACTTTTATGCATAAATCGGACTTCGCAAAACTTTGGACTTCCAAAATGGTTTGAAGTTCTTTCTGCGCTGAAAAATCTTGCCGAATCATGTATGCTGCAGATCCTGCATGAGCAATTTGATAATGAAAATTACAAGAAGAAGGAATATCAAACAAATTTGGTGATGGCCATTTAGATATAAATTTTTTGAGAACTCCAGAATGTTTGTAGACTTACATTAAAAGAAAAAGTTTACTCATGTAGCATTTAGATTCTAAAAAATAATATTGAAAATCAAGTGATCTAAAAAAGGCCAGCATTACTGCCTTGCCGCCTGCTTGGATACGAAAATTCATAGTGTGAAGTTAGTAGGGAAGAAGGAGTCAAATGTCCTGCTGTTAAATATGTAAGATACTGAAATATTTCGAATCCTTTTTTGCTTTCATTTATTTGGTTCTCCATTCTTTGCTGATTATTCATAACAAGTTTCTTGATTTTGGTTTTATTTCAAGCATTCCCTGAGGTACTTTTCTTTTTTGGACTTTAACTTGTACATTCTATACCAAATCTGTTTTAACTGCAGTCCTTTAATGAATTCGATAAAGTTCTTGAACAGTGTATTATTTCATCTCTAAACAGCAACCATACAATATCTTTTTTTTCTCGTCAAGAACCTAACTTTTATTTAACATTTCGACAGCGGCAGAAAATAGTTCATGAAATAATTACTTTTCAAGTTATGAGCAAAGTGGCATTTTGTATGTTGACGGATGACGACGTGTAGTGAATTTTAATCTTTTGAGTTAAAATGTACACGCTGGACATAACTGCACGAACATTTATTATGCACCTTCATTTTCAATTAACATTGCTTTAACGCTAAAATTTATAAATTTAAAATAACATTTTCGTTTGTTCAGATGTCAATCAAAATAATACTTTCACATGCTCCCTTCGCTAAGCTTTTCCATCTAAAAAAAAGAAAAAGAAACAGAAATTTATTAGAGAAAGAGACATTTATAGGTTGTTTTGAACAAAGTAGGACGTAAGGTAAACTGGTCAGAAATCAGCTCTTGCCCAACCTCTTTCACGGAAAAATGCCACTTTACACGTCAACTTACCCTTTTTTTCTGTACGGATCAATAAAAAACTTAGCTCCCAACTTGAGATCGTAATCAGTATATTAGCATTCATAGAATTTTCTTCTTAAAATGTTTTCATTTCAAACTTCTGCGTACTTATTTTTGCTTATTTGATGCTTACCACCATTAAGCTCAAAATATAAAAATATAAATAAAATTAATACCAAAGAGTTATAAATACAATAAGAATCTATTCGAAATGTTTGATTATGCTATTTCATTTATACTAAAACCATATACCTTTTAATGTTTACAACTCTATATCAATCTTTGTGTGAAGTGAAAAATCATCTTGGTGAAACGAGCAAACGAATAATAAGGAAATGATGATGAAATTTTCACACGCCTTTAAGTGTGTTCTTGAGCGTAATCGTTAGGTCATCATCTTGTATGTTTTATTGAAAAACAAAAAAAAAGAAAAAAAAACCGAACTGAAACACAAAAAAAAAAAAAAAAAACACTAGAGCACAATATGGTTAAACATATATAACCAGAAATTGATGATAATAAAGATATCCCACTGCTCTGGAAGAAAGGACAATTCATGAAAAAAAGTCATATCTTTATAGCCGGATCCTGACGCTTGCATTGCTTAACAGGACACCAACGACAATACCACTAGAGTATATAATACATTATTTGTTTGTCTTCTTGTAGTATAAAACCATATAAAATTAAATGTATGATACTGCGAAATGGTGTCAAAATTTAACAAATAACTAATGAAGCTAGCTAAATTTCAGCAGAATCACTCAGCATGATGCAATTTTTTCGATTTATCTGGCAGCACAATAGAAAGAACAAAGAGGTGCAGATAAAATCATACAAAATCATCTAATGATGATGAGATTACAGTTGAAGGGAAACACGTACAGCATCTAACTGTTTAAAAATTTCAAGGAGAAAAATATATTAACAAACACTTCCATCGGTTCAATTACAATTAACAGAAGTGCAAGACATTCCAGGGGTTCCAGTGTCTTACCATCAATCTAGTTGTAATAAATCAGTCTTGATCCTGACGCCATCGCATCGTCCTTTCCTGGAACTGAGTGTACAATATAATAGTTTCATAACATCTTAATAAATACTCTATGGAATCTTTCTGATTATACGATCGATCAATTTATAGATATTATGAACCAACCGAGAAAAATCAGCCGATCTCAGACAAGAGCTGTTAAAAGAAAATGATCACGTGTCTTCAGGTTCCCAAAGGAATTTTCGATCTCATTTTCGTTTGACTGAAAACTATAGCACATATGTTGGATTTCTCGATAATTGGAGATATCAGAGTTAGAGTTTCTAATTTTATTCATCTCCTAACTGGCCCTTCCTAATTGGAAGACTTTTTGTTCATACTCTTGATGCCAGTTGTGTGTTGTACACCGTGTGAAAATCGTAGTAACTGTTTGGTTTAAAGTTTTCAGAAAAAAGTCATTGTTTAAATTTTTTTTAATTGTGGATCTAATTAGTATGGATTACGAATATGGATGAACCAATTAATTTAATTTTTTTGTTAAAAGTCTATTGCTCGCTTTAAGAGATTATCATTACCTTTTGTTCTTCCGTATAATCGAAGAGCACCAATCAATTAAAAATAAACTGGTTGGTGCTAACCTTAAACAGAGCAATAGTCGTGTGGACATTTATGCACGACGGGTAGTTCCAGCACCTTTTTTTAAATTTTTTACTGCTAAAGAGACGACAAAAGGTTTGTTGTTACCTTTGCAAAACAAAATGAAAGGTGCCACTGTAAGATAGAAATATATTAATTTGAAAGAGATATTTGGACCAGGACTTGAAAATGTGTTGGATGTAATTACTTAGAAATACAGAGCTTGATAGCCGTTCATATCTTGGCTGTGCGGTTTTAAAATGAGTTTTCATATCAGTTCGCGCCAAGTAATTACAGATAGACTCTGGTCATCAGAGGCAATAGCATCAGGACGGATATGACGGAGCAATGTGAATGGATACATTTAACTTTAACGCTAAAATTTATAATTTAAATAACATTTTCGTTTGTTCAGATGTCAATCAAAATAATACATGCTCCCTTCCCTTTAAGCTTTTCCATCAAAAAAAAAAAGAAAAAAAAACGAAATTTGTATTAGAGAAAGAGACATTTATAAGTTGTTTTGAACAAAATAGGACGTAAGGTAAACTGGTCAGAAATCAGCTCTTGCCAACCTCTTTTCACGGAAAAATGCCACTTTACACGTCAACTTACCCTTTTTTTTCTGTACGGATCAATAAAAAACTTAACTCCCAACCCCTGATCGTAATCAGTATATTAGCATTCATAGAATTTTCTTCTTAAAAATGTTTTCATTTCAAACTTCTGCGTACTTATTTTGCTTATTTGATGCTTACCACCATTAAGCTCAAAATATAAAAATATAAAAAAAATTAATACCAAAGATTATAAATACAATAAGAATCTATTCGAAATGTTTGATTATGCTATTTCATTTATACTAAACCATATACCTTTAATGTTTACAACTCTATATCAATCTTTTGTGAAGTGAAAAATCATCTTGGTGAAACGAGCAAACGAAATAAGGAAAATGATGATGAAATTTTCACACGCCTTTAAGTGTGTTCTTGAGCGTAATCGTTAGGTCATCATCTTGTATGTTTTATTGAAAAACAAAAAAAAGAAACAAAAAAACCGAACTGAAACACAAAAAAAAAAAAAAAAAACACTAGAGCACAATATGAGTTAAACATATATAACCAGAAATTGATGATAATAAAGATATCCCACTGCTCTGGAAGAAAGGACAATTCGAAAAAAAGTCATATCTTTATAGCCGGATCCTGACGCTTGCATTGCTTAACCAGGACACCAACGACAATACACTAGAGTATATAATACATTATTTGTTGTCTTCTTGTAGTATAAAACCATATAAAATTAAATGTATGATACTGCGAAATGGTGTCAAAAAATAACAAATAACTAATGAAGCTAGCAATTTTTACAGAATCACTCAGCATGATGCAATTTTTTCGATTTATCTGATTTGTGAAGAGGTAGCTGGTATTGACTCGGCTCATTATTGGGTGCCATACGAAAATGTTATAACATTTTATCTGTTTTAAGTCACTTTAACTGATTAATACATTATTCAATTTTATAATCTTACACTTTATAATCTTACACTGTTACTGTTACTGCTATTTGATCAGCCCAAGTTCTGAGGAGAAAATACTTGTATGTGCAACTAGAAGCAAAAAAAAGAAGAAGAATTGTCTTTGATGCTTAAAAAGAGTGATGCGTCTAACACTCACTCGAATTGTAAGGACTGTAATCTCGTGTTCATATTTTTTCAGCGCTTGTATGAAAAGATAACTTTTCACAGGCACCAAGGTTAACTTCCTTATTTTATCAACTTTGCGCCCATGAAAACTTCATCCTTTCGGAATGAAGAGCCATCCTTTCATCAGTCCAGGTCACTCCCGTTCTCTTTGTTAGTTCCACCTGGTCAACCCCCAGTTATATAAGTTTTCTTCCAAATATTTTTCTATCATAAATATTCGTTTGTGTGATACTCGCTGCTCTCAAGTCTTCCTTAACTGCTGAAATCCATTTCATTGTTTCTTATTTTGCCCTACTTCAGTTTTCATAAAATTCTAAAATTTGTCTTGTCAGTCTTGATGGTTCCATTCTTTTAATATGTCCGTAAAACCTTAGTCTCCTTTTCCTAATGTCAGAATGTATGTCAGATATTTCCCTATTTCTTTATTACTTCAAAGTCTGTATGTGTGCGGTTCAATAATAATCGGGCCTAATATTTTCCTAATAATTTTCCTTTCCCCTTTTTGTATGCGATCTAAATCTAATTTCCTATTAAGAACCTATGTTTCTGCTGCATACAAACATTCTGGTTTAATAACTGTGTGTTAGTGCCTAAGTTTTGCATATTTAGAAATAGATCTTTTGTTATAAACGTCCTGAGTAATCTAAAAGCATTAGCCGTCCTTTCAGACTACATTAGCACCCTTTTCGAGTCCTGATTCCTGAATAACTTGTTCAAGGTATCTAAATTGATGGACTCTCTTAATTTTACCGTATGCTGTGTTCAATTATTTTGGAGCAGATTTCAGGTTTGTCATGAATTCCGTCTTTTCGAATGAAATCTGTAGTCTTACCCTCTCAGCGATTTCCTTTAAAATTTCAATTTGCCTTTCGGCAATCGCAGTGTCCACGCCAAAATTGCCAGGTCATCAGCAAAGCCAAACAGTCAAACCTAATGCTGGTTCTTCCCAACTTGATAGAATCATCCACATTATTTTCTATTTTCTTTTCCGCCATTCCTGAATAACCCTTTCCAACATGCAATTAAATAACAGGGGACAGACCATCCCCTGTCTAACTCCCGTTTTATTTCAAATGAATCGAAACCTCTCCATAAATTTAACTTTTGATTTGGTGTCAGTCAGTGTTTCTTAAATAAGGCTAAAGTTTTCAAGTCTAGACCCTGTTCTCTGAGGATTTAAAGAGATTCGCGGTCAATCAGATCGTAAGCTTTTTAAAGTCAACGAATGTGCCACAATGTCTTTGTTATATATCTTTTGATGTCTTAAGATTAGTTTCAAGTTTAGTATTTGTTCCGCGCAAGATCTGCCAGGCAGGAACTGGCCTGATATTCACCAATATTGTGTTCCAACTGTTTTGACGGTCTAACAAGCATTGAGAAATTTTGTACGCAACTGAAAGTAAGGAATTCCACGGTAGTTGTTAACATCTGTTCTGTCACCTTTCTTATAGAAATGGATGGATGAGAGCGTTCCTCTATTCATCAAGTATTTTTCCGTTTCCCAAATATTTCCTATAGTTTTTGTTATTTCCTTGACAGTAATAGGTCAGCTGCTTTCAAAAATTCTGCTATACTTCCGTTCTCACCTGATGCTTTGTTGTTTTTAAGTCTTTTAATTTGTTTTCTATTTCTATTTCGTTAGGGGCACAGGAGTCTGGGTTAGCCGTGTAAGTCTGAAGTGGTGGTTTATTGGTCAGTTCTGGACAGTTTAAAAGTTTTTTCAAAATATTTAGCAAGTTCTGGGCACAATGTTCTTTATTATTGAGGCCAGGTTTCCGTTTGCTTTTAAAGCATAGACTTTTGGGTTGATAATCGTTTAGTTAAGTGTAATATTCTCTTTGTCCATTTGTGCCCTGGAAAGTCTCCGATAGTTTTCCTGAATTTCCTTTCTCTACATAACTGGGCATTAAATTCACACATCAAAATTTTACGTGGCCATAAGGGATCCCTGGTATTGTGTTTTTAAGGTTCCGATATTTCGTTCACTTTATCAGGATCCGAACTATGAGTGCGTTTCCTAGTTCATACAGCCTGTGGTTTTTAGTGTCTGTATGTTAAATGTTCCCGAAAATATCTTAGCTTTTGTTTTGAGTCGGCCGGAAGATCGGCCACACGCCAGAAATAATTTTATTATTGTCAACTCGCGTCATAATACTTTAAATCGTTTGGGTTGATCCGAGAAAACTCAGTTTTATAAGACTGGAGGTGTTAGTTCAGAATACGAATCGCAGCCGCATCTGGTGAACAGTCGCTGACCACGCCGCCGCCTGATACAAGAGCAGACGCGACGTGGGTTTTAGATTTAAGTTTGGTTTTATTTATCAACATTCTGCCTCCCACGAGATGCGAAGAAAGTAAAATCCACCCGGACAGAGATTCGGATGGCAGGCAAGGCTATTTGGAACCGGAGGTCGCCAGGGATCCGGAGCACACCGTTAGAGACTGAGCTATTTTTACTGGGTCCTCAGCCAGGCTGACTCTCGTACGGTTCGGTTAACACCTGAATCTAACCCAGGGGAAAGTTTGGAGGAAAATTTGTGTGATGAAGCCAGAATAGAGAGGAGTTTGGGAGTGGAAGATGTGGTAGTGGGGCGTGGCGCTCTTAGTTACCTCCAAGAAAATATTCCAGGAGGCATAAGCCCTTACACCAGCGACCGAGGAACAGTCACATTCGACAAGGTGTCGCCACAAGTGAGTGAATATGTACTAAAATATAG